>VDFB02137365.1:15153143-15188359 GCA_007258455.2 Sequoia sempervirens
TCCCAATGACTGGATCTTTGATGACCCATTTGGCAATTTGAATGCATAGTCTTCCATGAACATGTCAACTTCCTTTCAAAATCCACTTTTTGAACAATTCATACAAAGAGATCAAAATGGACAAGTCTATGTTGAAAACTTAGAGGCAGCAGCCCAAAATCCCGAAGTCGCTTCGTTTGTAGAAGAATTGGTCTTGAACGATCCTGATAGATACCTTGCTATGCTTTTAGACCAAGGTACAAAATTACCAAAAGGCTTCGACATTAATACCATACGACCTGTCTCTCCTAATAATATGACACAAAACACAACATCCCAACATGACACGAACAATACCTCAACCAATAACATTGTCGTTACTACACAAGGTGCTACTACCACCATTAATGCGACATCTAGTGGCACCATAAATCAAAACACCTCCACCTCAACTAATATGACATCTATTGGAGGAACATCTACTATGACCATGCCTACAATGTCCACATCACCTTCACAAATGATAGGAGCTACCTTTTCACAGTCCATGCCTACAACATCCACATCATCTTCACAAACAATAGGAGCCACCTTTGCATCTACATCAATAGGCACCACCTCCTCAAATCCTATGATTGGTTCTTCAACTATGACAATGGGGGCATCTTCATCACATCCTTACAGTGGAACCTCATTTAATCCCTTTGGATGAAATTCATGATGCGTTTTCATGCAAGGTCCTCAACACAACATTAACACATCATCGCAAATGAACATCCCACATGGACAAGGGCACAATACACATATATCACATGGACACTTTCAAGGACCACACACTACCATGCCACACAGACAATTCTTTCAACAAGGACAAGGAACTCAAATGACGCAACAAATGCATACCTTTGGACATCAAACAAGTCAGGGACCTCAAATACAGACAAACATGGCTGGGTCACATATTCCTACGTACTCGTCCCAGATTCATACTCAACAACATATCCCCAATCACAACTGGCAATATCAGCAAAACATACCTTACTTTCAGGCAACCAATGATCCTGTTGTACACACCTTGCTAGCAAAAGTGGATGACCTTCAAAAAAAGATGGAAAATATGAAAACCTCTGACAAGAAGACACAAATGCCATATGACTTATGTCCATATCCTTTTGATACATTGTTGTACATGCCACCATTTCCACATGGTTATGTGGCTCCAAACTTCAACAAATACAAGGGTAAAACAAATCCACTTGACCACATCAGAGAGTTTGTAACAAGTTGTGTGGATATAGCTCATGAGCACACATATCTAATGTGACTGTTTCCTAAAAGCCTCGCAGGACCAGCCCTAGAATGGTTCTATACACTGCAACCTGGAATTCAATCATGGAAAGAACTTGTTGAAAAATTCATGAAAAATTACACATACAACATTGACACAGACACCTCCATTGCCAATCTATGCTAACTTACACAAGAAGATTTAGGTGAAACCTTTTTACCATTCTTTCAAAAATGGAGGGGCCTAGCAAGTCGCTGTCATATAGAGATACCTGAAAAGGAAAAGGTTGACATGTTCGTACAAACGTTATTAGGCCCACTGAAAAATGGCTTGCATGTTCATTGTTGCACAACTTTTGCAGACCTAGTTGAACGAGGAGTCCAAGTTGAACAAGCCCTCATAGCTGAAGGAAGACTAAAATATGGTCCTAAAAGCACAAATGCAAACCCTCCTTCTGCTGAAAAAACCAAATTTTGGGTTTTAAAAAAACATGTTACCAACAATGGTGTAGTTGATGCTAAGGTTGTCAACACTATGGGTCCTATGATTACTCTAAAAGGGACACAACCACAAAACACACAAATGATGACACAAACCTATGCTGCTAATGCTATCCATACAAATCAGAATAACCAAGGCAATCAAAACAATCAAATTCAAAGGTAGCCTAGACAACCAAGACAATTCCCTAGAAGTCGCACATATACCCCTTTGGGTGAACCTATTGATGAAGTCCTTAAGAAATGCATTCAGAATGATGTCATCACACTTCAGGACCCCAAACTATATGACCCTGGGCAATTTAAACCATCTTGGTGGGATGATAATGCATTTTGTGACTATCACCAAATAAAAGGACACAAAACTTCTTCATGTAAACAATTGAAAAATCTGGTACAAGACCTCATTGAAAAGCGCATCATTGAAGTTGACGAACCACAGTTTTCTTGTAATGCGGATCATACAATACACAAAAACCCACTACAAGATCATGGTTCTAGAAACCCTTCTATGTCAAGTACAAATAATTGAGCCAACCATGCCCGTATTGGGTATGACTATTCTGGGGGACCTATCATACATCACGTTAGAACAACCGATGACCATGTCTGCATAGTCACTATTAGAAAGGCCCCTAAATGCAATGTCACCACCCGCGGCAGAAAGGTCACCATAGCTGGTCCTCCTCCCCTAGACAACCAAAGGTAATAATAGCTGGCCCGTCCACTTCATAGTCACAATCACGTCCACAAAACAAGCAATCCCAACCTAAAGGAAACTTTAATCTTATTGACTAGCTTGGAAGAACACCTGCACAAATCTCTATTCTTGAATTGTTACGCATCTCACCTGCCCATAAGGCCATCCTAGACAAAACACTACAAGAATCCTCCATTCCCCAAGATATTGATGTCAGCCAATTTGAAGCCATGGTAGGATATTTCATGACACCCCACCATATCACCTTTTCTGACTAGGACTATTCATCATCCAAATCCAACCATAATGATGCCCTTCATATCGAAGTCCTTGTTCATAAACATAAGGTCAGACGAGTCTTAGTAGATGGCGAAGCAGGACTAAATATATGTTCTTTAAAATTGGTTAAGGCACTAGGCTTTTATGATGCTTGCGTAGACACCACAAGAAGCATAGTTATCAAGGCATATGATGATGAAGATCGTTCCTCTCGGGGCGTAGTTACACTCCCAATTCAAATCGGACTAGTCATTGTCGACACCACTTGTCAAGTTCTGGATTTAGACCTGCCATACAACATTTTACTCGGTCGACCTTGGATCCATGCTCTGAAGGCCATCCCTTCCACGTATCACCAATTCTTGAAATTTCCTTTTAAAGGCACTGAGATTACTATATATGGAGACCCTGATCCATTCCAATATTGTACCAACTTACAAAGTGTCTTAGAACGCCAAGTCCCTATCAATAGGGAAGCTCTGACGTCATTGTCTTCCAAATTCATTGATCCCTTAGCACTCATGAAGTCTCCTACCTCTTCATCAACCACATTCGCTTCTGCTTCTTCCACCACCATGACCATCTCCATAACACCTTCCACTTCATGTATCACCCCAAGCTTCGACCCGAGGTTCCAAATTTAGGACCAAGGATGTGGAGAGTACAAGCTGAATACGGCCTATTGCATAACAAAGATGCCCAAGTCTCCCCAAGTCTATGGCAAACCTTGTTTTAGAATACAAGCAAAAGAAACTTTTAGGGTTCCTCCAAATACAGTTTTCATAAAGTGGGGTGAAATGAGTCAAGAGGACACAAATGATATACTATCCTGGATTTATAGAGAACCACAAGACTTAACTCCCTTGCCAGTAAAAATATATGGAAAAGGATACAACATGATAAAAGCAAAAGGTTATGATGGAAAAAGTGGTCTTGGCAAGGATAAAAATGGAAGGCATGAGCCACTATCAATTTCAGAAAGACCCTAACATCTTGGGTTAGGGTTAGGTCCACGAGAATCTGGCAATCCAAGTACCAATGTGCTTCCATGTGAGTTAGTGTATGCTTCAGACTGTGTTGAGACAATTGAGAACACCTCCTTTGAAACTGACTCTCATGAATGGGAATTTGGCTCTTAGCAATCCTTAAGTGACTGTTTCCTTGACAAATTATTCCTTGAACCTAGCGAGCCTACATTTGAGGAATGATTCTGGAAAATGTTTAAGATTGATACAACACCAAATGATGTCAATTCTAGATCATATTCTATTCCCATTCGTCCTAGCCCCAACATACCAGCCCAGTCATCCCAAGCTAACAACCATCATTCAGAATTGCCTAAGCCATCACTTGCCACTACTGATCCTGACTCTAATACTACTCCCTTTATCCCTTACTTCGCTGGTGAGTATGAAACAAGCGAAGGAGAATATTGGATAGAATCTGACATAGAGCCAGATGATGACAACTTCATTTTTAACGTCTCGGCATCCATTTGCATGCTCTATGTGTCATCTCCACAATTTACAAATGTTGATGATGGAATATCCTTAGTTTACCCAACCTTATTGACTGGAACCAACAAGGCCCACCAGTAATGGACACTTTTCAAAATGATGAGGCTTTAGCAGAATTTCTAGGACTACATGAAGGCATTCCAAATGGGGATCACAAAGCTATATTTTCTATTGACTTGGATTGTGCTGCTTATTTCGGGAAGACTGTACCATCCTCTAGTTGCAAAATTAAAAAGAAAAATAAAACAAAAAATGACACGTCTATAGGTGAAAACCGAAAGGCACCTTCTGACGACAAAATAGTAAAAATAAAGGACGTACCCAAGGGTGAAAACCTCCCTAAGGAACCTAAGGGTGGAGGATTGAACTTTCTCCTCGTAGACAGAGAAAAATTAGCAATGCTCATAGAGGACACCATACCAGTTAATATAGCTACTTTGGAGGACCCCAAAATGGTTCTCTTTGCAGCATCATTGACAGAAGTTGAACACTCAGAATTTCAAAAGTTCTTCTCATAACACAAGATAAACTTTGCATGGTCTTATGTTGATATGCCAAGGTTGGATCCTGAGTTAGTGTTACATCACTTGCCATTATTGCTAGATACCAAGCCAGTAAAACAAAAGCTAAGAAAAATGCACCTGCAAGTTGCATTATTGGTTAAAGTCGAGCTGAAAAAGTTATTGGATGTAGGTTTTATCAAGTCAATTGACTATGCTGAATGGATATCCAACCTCGTCCCTGTCACCAAGCCTACTGGATAGATTCGCATATGCACAGACTTTCGAGATCTCAATAAAGAATGCCCTAAAGATGATTTCCCTTTGTCGAATATCGATATCATTGTGGACCTTACAGCTGGATATGAGATGTTATCCCTTATGGATGGTTTTTCTGGTTATAATCAGATTCGTATTGCCCCTGAAGACCAACACAAAACTACTTTCACGTGCCCTTGGGGTACATACTATTGGACTGTAATGCCGTTTGGTCTTAAAAATGCAAGTGCTACATATCAAAGGGCAATGACAACAATATTCCATGACATGATGCACACATTAATGGAGGACTATGTGGATGACCTTCTGGAAAATTCATTGACAAGAAAAGACCACCTTTCAGTATTAGACAAAGTTTTCAAGAGGGTGGAAGAGTATAAGGTCTGGTTAAACCCAAAAAAGTGTGTTTTTGGTGTAACATCGAGCAAGTTGTTGGGGTACATAGTCTCCTATAGAGGCATTGAAGTTGACCCCGCCAAAGTTAGAGCTATATTGGATATGCCTCCTCCTAACTGAATCAGTGACCTAAGAACACTACAAGGCAGGCTCCAATCTATTAGATGGTTCATCGCTCAACTTGCAGATAGGTGCCAACCATTTCAGTATCTTCTACGCAAAGGGATCCCCTTTGTGTGGACAAATAAGTGTCAAGAAGCATTCAACCAGATTAAACAATACTTATTGTCACCTCCAGTTCTCATGCCTCCCATCCAAGGAAAACCATTAATTTTGTACATCTCTGCAACTACTTCAGCATTGGGGGCATTACTAGCACAAAATGACCATGAAGAAAAAGAATGAGCTATATACTATATTAGTCGAACACTGGTGGGGTATGAGCTAAATTACACACCCGTTGAACGTGCTTGTTTGGCAGTTGTATTCACAGCCCAAAAATTAAGGCATTACATGTTAAATCATAAGACACACTTGGTAGCCAAGATCGATCCCTTGAAGTACCTCTTGAGTTGAGCAGCACTGACAAGACGTTTGGCAAAATGGGTTACAATCCTCAGTGAATATGATATTCAATATGTTGAGCAGAAAGCCATCAAAGGACAGGTAATAGTAGACCAGCTTGTAGATGCAGCAATACTAGATAGCTATCCTCTTATAACTGAATTTCCAGATGAGTTCGTATTTCAAGCAAAGCCCCAACAGCCTTGGCAATTATACTTCGATGGATCTCACACTAATCATGGCTTAGGAGCTGGAATACTATTCATTACTCCACAAGGAGATTCCATCCCAAGGTCATTCCACATTGCATTTCCATGCACTAATAACATGGTAGAGTATGAAGCACTAATTACAGGACTCCGAATGGCTATCAAGTGGAAAATTAGGAATTTGCAAGTCCTCGATGATTCTCAGTTAGTTATCAACCAAGTCAATGATGAGTACGAAACCAAAGATGAGAAGCTAATCCCTTATAAACGGATGGTTGATAGTTTTCTGACATATTTTCACAGGCTATCCTTTGAATTGATTCCAAGAACACAGAACAAGGCTGCTGACGTTATGGAAACAATTGGATCTTTGCTTGATATTCCCAACAATGTCCCACAATTTGAGTTTTTGGTTGAGCAGTTATTGGTTCCTGCTTATGATGTCCCTGAATCCGAAATGGTTTGTGAGCTTGTTGGTTCCAGTTCCCCCTGGTATAAGGACACTTTTGACTACCTTCATTCACAGATCCTTCCTCAAAACCTTTCTAATAACCAAAAGAAGTCCTTTATCTACAAAGCTGCACGTTATACCATCATCAGTGACACCCTTTACCACCGTAGCTTTGATAATACCCTTCTTCATTGTCTTGACACTAATGAAGCAAAAATGACCTTACGGGAAGTGCATGTGGGTATAGGTGGGTCCCATTCGAGTGGCCCGACCTTAGCTAAAAATATTATGAGACTTGGGTACTATTGTCCAACACTAGAAAAGGATGCACTGGAATTTGTAAGAACATGTCACCAATGTCAGATTCATAGTTATTTAATTCATGCTCTAGCACAAGCTCGTTGAGGCTGATCACTTCTCCTTGGCCTTTCACACAATGGGTACTTGATCTCGTGGGCAAGATTCACCCTACATCCTCCAATGGACACAAATTCATTATCACCGCCACTGAATATTTTACTAAGTGGATCGAGGCCATTCCACTCACTTACATTACCGAAAAATAGATCTCCAAGTTCATCCTCAATTACATCATTTGTCGGTATGGCATTCCACAATCCATCATCACGGATAATGGTCATCCCTTCAAAAATCAGGAGGTTCATGAACTGTGCCAACGTTTCCATATCAATCACCGCTTTTCCACACCTTATTACCCACAAGGAAATGGTCAAGCTGAGGCATCTAATAAAACCATTATCAAAATTCTTAAAAATATTGTCAATGACACTGTCCATGACTAGCACATCCAACTCAACCCTGCTTTGTGGGCATACCGCATGAGAATTCGTACCCCCACTGGTGCCACGCCTTTCGCCCTTATCTTTGGAGCCGAAGCCATCTTGCCCATAGAGGTTGAAATTCCATCTTTGCGAGTCTCCATGAAAGGCCTTACCACTGATGAAGAATAAAGACAATCAAGACTGCATGAGTTAGAAATGCTAGATGAACATAGACACAATGCATTGAATCATTTGCAAGCATACCAAAATCGCCTGTGCAGAAGTTATAGCAAAAGGGTGATGACTCAAAATTTTGACATGGCGACCTAGTTCTCATGCAGAATCCCAAGAATCAATCAGATAGAGAAAAGCCAGGAAAATTTGAGCCCAATTGGTTGGGCCCTTACGTAATCATAACATCATTTGGTTCTGGAGCATATCAGTTAACTACTCCTGAAGGTGACCAGTTGACAGAGCCAATCAACAGTCTACATTTACACAAATTCTATGCATAGCATCAGAAAGCATGTCCGAAAACCAGTAAAAATTATTAAAAAAATTGGAAAATGCAAAAAATTGTCACCTTGATGAAAACCTAGCAAACAGGCGTCCTGGTGACATAAAAAAAAAAAAGTAAAATGACAAAAATAAAGAGAAATAATTCATCCAATAGTGAAAACCTGGTAAACAGGCGCTTTGGATAAGTACCATGCTGAAAACCTGGCAAACAGGCACCATGTGTAGTCAGTCATTGTTGTGCCATCTACTATCACTCTATCTACCTTTGTCCCTAATGAACATACTCTTTCTGAAATTTGTCATAACACTTCACCCCGACATCATGACATTTCCATCCATGGCTGATAATGGTTGAAATCAAGTCTTGCGTACTGTCAACTATCCATACTAATCATGTCTTTTTCATTCCATTTTTCCCTGGCTCATACTCAACTTGACTAGGGGCAAACTTTTATCATGAGACTGTAGTGGGTACAGCACGTGATCCTAAAAATTAGAAAATGTCTTGAAAAAAGACCTAAAAATCAAAAAATGTCTTGAAAAAAGACCTAAAAATCAGAAAATGTCCTTAAAAAAGACCTAAAAATTAGAAAATGTCCTTAAAAAAGACCTAAAAATTAGAAAATGTCATAAAAAAGACCTAAAAATCAGAAAATGTCCTAAAAAAGACCTAAAAATTAGAAAATGTCCATAAAAAAGACCTAAAAATCAGAAAATGTCCTAAAAAAGACCTAAAAATCAAAAACATCTTGGAGAAAACACAAAATTTCAAAAAACAGAGTCATGTCAGTCAACACAGTCACGTCAATTCAAGTCTTGATTAGTCTTTGTCATTATCGAACTACGTTGTCTCTACGCATTTTCTACATAGGAAAGGCTCATCTTCGAGCCCCCGAGACATTAGGTCAGTCCTATTAGGTTTGTCAAAATAATCATGACTTAATCTTTCGTCAACAGGACAAAGTTTTTGGTCATGTCGAACTACAAGGTCTCTAAGTGCATGACGTAGGAAAGGCCATCTGTCGATGGGCCCCCGAGGCCGCACTAGATCAGTCCATTAGGGGTCATTGCACAATTTTCTCACACACATGAAATAGTCTTTAAATTTGAACGAACAATCTACCCAAGTGAACTTCGACAATCTGTCAACGAAAAATGAAAATCATCTTGACATATCAAAATTGGTTAATCTCAGTCAAACTTAGTCAAGCCAGTCAAATCTTGCTTACTCTTCAAATGTGTCCTTCTGAAGGGTAGCCCGTCATTTAATCATGCCCTAGGATGTGTCCTTCCTAGGAATCATCATCGTCATCTGACATTTTGAGCAATCCTCTTGACATTTAAGGATCACTCCTCTTGACATAAATTTTCTTTTAGATGTGTCCTTCTGAAGAACAACCCCTATCATTTATGCCTTAGGATGTGTCCTTCCTAGGCATCGTCACTGTCACCTAGCATTTTGAGGGATCCTCTTGACTTTTGGAGGTTTCTCCTCTTGACATCAACATTATTCAGGATGTGTCCTTCCTGAATGTGGCAATCTTCGACACTCGTCATCTTGGTGTCGTCAAAACCTTGACACCCTGGCATCTCGACATCAAACCAGACATCTCGACATTAAAACACTTGGCACTTGTCTGTTGATTTTTCATCATGTTACTAGTTTTTCAGCGAGATCCCAACAACAGGATTTAGAGAAGCAACGATGTATCAGGACATTTGTCTTGTCTCTTGACATGCATGTTACTAGTTTCTCAGTGATGCCCTAATTTCAGGATTTAGAAAAGCAACGACATATCATGATGATGGTTTTGGCTTTATGTTGTCCTTTTTGGAAATCATGTTGCTAGTTTCTCGAGGATGTCCTGGAAATAGGATTTAGAGAAGCAACGACGTTTCATGATTTGTCCTTCTTGTCTTTTTTTGCTTGTCGTTGGTTATGACAAAAAGACTGGGGAAATGTGCCTTTTTGTATGAGTCATGATCATCCTTGTTTGTGACTGTTTAAGTCAAGTGATGGTATGACCTTGCACGCTTTGATTTATGTCATATCATGGTGTTTGTTGGCCATCACGATAATCTACCCAATGATGATAAATATAAAAATGTAAGCATGAAAGTTGGTTCCCTTATCATTTCTCGTCTAGCTTTCCATCTTCATCCTCCTTTCTCTTCTGCGTTAATATCCATCCCCTTCCAAGCTAACATTTCTTCTATCCTTCATCCTCTAGTCTTATCATCCATTTCGAGAGCACACTTATGTTCTTTGAACTCACCTGTCCTCTCGAGGGGGCATACACAACCCTCCTCATCATTCTTCTTTCATTAGGGCATATTTGAGAATTAAATTTCTTTGACACAATGCGATGAACTGCATTATGTCAAAGAGGGGAAAAATGTAGACACTGAAAATTGACCTAGGCCCGCAAGCTCCATTTCTTGCCACTTTTGTCCTAGCATAATTAAGATACTAAATTATGTCATCCGGTCCATTTTCATCTATTAATTAAATAATTTTAATTATTTAATTAATTTATGTCTATTTATTCTATCCTGATTGATTAAATAAACTAATTGCGTCACTAATTTCTTCCTCTTCTTCAATAGTTAAATAAGTTATTATTTATTTAATTATTTTTCCATCTTTAATCTATAGTTAAATAATTACCATTAATTATTTATCTATTCATGGTCCTTTAATTCTTTCGTAGTTAAACAATTATTAAAATCATTTAACTATCCCACGCCACCTCCCCTAATTAAATAGTTAATCTAAATTAACTATTTAAGGTCTAATTTTCATCTCTCCATTTAATTAAATTAATAAATTTAATTAAATGCTCCTCTTTTCATTTTTTTCAAATAAATAATTTGAATAAATTATTTATTTTCCACTTGTCCATTTCCTCCATTTTCGAATAAATAATTTAAAATAAATTATTTATGCACCACTTGGTCAAAGATTCCCTATCATAATCCCCTGTCATAACATTCATTTTTGTCATAGCCTGCATGTCTTTGCATGTTTGTCATAGCTTGCATGTCCCTGCATGTCTTCCTATCATGATTCCTCCAAGAATAGTATATTCTTGGTGCATCAATTTTGGACCATTGATCTTGGAATCCTTCTAGAGGATTAATCTCAGCCGTCCATTTGAAGGTTTGTCTATAAAAGAAACCTTCCTTCTCCATTTTCAGCTTAATAGCTATTCTTCTCCAACTTTATACTTATCATTTGCAAGTATTTGCACAAGTTACACTACAAATATAAGGGCATATTTGCAAAAGGAGAAATAGGAGAGCAAGAGAAGTGATTCAAGTTCAAGCATGGGGAGTATTTTAATTTAATGTTTTATTTTCCTTATGCTTACTTTGTTTTCTCTTGTTTGGATGTGGGTTAATAGTTTAGAGGTGTTGGCTGTCACTTTGTCTATTCTATTTGATTCTCTAACCCCATCTTACAGATACAAAAAAAATTGCATAGACAGAAAGATAGAGCTCCTCAATACCTTTTCAACGCCGCAAAGAGGATGAAAATCGAGGATCGTGGCAAACAGTTATGAGCTCGGAAGCCAAAAATGAAAATCTGACTTCAAACAACAATAAATTCAGATAAACAAAAAATATTAAAAATAACCTATACCACTGGAAAGTAGTCGGAACCAGCTTTCCGGTGATATCTCGTTTACCCGATTTCGATACCATATGCCCAAGTTATGCCAAAAAGAAAAAAAAGTGCTCCTTTAGGGAAAATCAGGGCTAGGAGGGGGTTGGAGCGTCGTACAGTTGGGTGACATCATGCTGACGTCAGCACTTCATGGGAAAAAAATTGACAGCCTGGAGGCCATCGGGGCAAAAAAAACTCCCCTTGCCAGAAAAAATGACAGTCATCGGTATATGTCGTGCATCCGCCAGAATATTCTCTGTACCATTCTGGAATATTCTTTCACTGAACTAGCGGCTAAGGGTCGGCCTTGGAGCTCTTGGTCCATCATAGGACCACTGGTGAAGCTAGAAGGTCGTCGGGGCTAGGCACAAGCCCGTGGTCCTCCATAAGACCTCGGCCTGGCAGAAGGGCCCAGCGGGGGCTGCATAAGGGCGGCGGCAGTAAAATGGTGGCTGGTGGCCACCAGGTGGTAGATTTCTTCTGAACTAGAAGCGCCTACATGAAAACTGAAAAAACACATTTTTTGATATTTTTTTCGATTTTCGAGCCTCGGACTGCGTGTTGGGGAGGTCGTACCGCCCCCCGGCAAAAAAAAATTGCCTCAAAAACAACTTTCACCAAAATTGATGAAACAAAAGGCGATCTTAGGGTTTTTGGCCGTTGTGAACATGATGGTGACCTTTATTTCTGCTCAAACTGCTCTGAAAATTTGGCTACCTCCAGAACTTGTAAAAAATCTCCTAGCTTGAAACCCTCACAGATCTGGCAAATGATGGCCAAGATCTGCAAAACAAAATCCAATCCTGAATTTTTCCAGCGCTCTAAATCCAATGGTGAAGCCTAATCTGATCCAAAACACCTCATAAATGAACTCAAGGCATGATACCCTTGAGGAATCCCAAACGAATCCTGCAATGATTTTCTCAAAAATCTGAGAAGGTGTTGCAAATCAAGGCTCTGATACCATGTTAGAAACCAAAATCAAATTTGCAAATCAGAATATCCTTCCATAGAAGAGAAAAATAGAAAAAGTAGAGAGGTTGCAAAAAGATGTGGAACATAATATTGTTCAGGAATTGATAATTACAAGATAGGATTTTCTTTATAAAAGCAAAGATGCATAACCCTAATCTTATCTTGAGCAACAAGATAGCTCAACAAGATAAGGATAATAATCTATAACCTAGGAATTAAATAATGCCTAAGTAAACTTATGCAAGCGTAATTAAATATTAATTACACCAACACCCCCCATAAGTGCAACTTAGGGAGACTAACAAAGCATGCACCTAAAACTAAGATGAATGCAAGAAAGCATGAATGGGTCCTGGCAACAAGGCCTAATCAGGTACCCAAGTACAAATGCAATGATGAGGTAGAGAAGGAAAACCCAGTGGGACAAAACCCCCCTACAATGAGATGACTGCTACAAGGAAGCACTGGAAGAACACTATGGAGTAACACTGGAACCACAATCCGACAAGCAAGGAAAGATAATTTTTTCTACAAGAAACCAAAAATTGAATCATAATAATGTGATAGTAGACCCGATGCCACGGAACACTAGAAAACTCACAAACTAGAACAACATTGGAATCTGTGAAGCAACAATAGATGATATGATGACATAATCTAGAAACTATGTATCTCGATGCCAATGCCAAACTATGACTAAAACTCTTCCATGGGAAGGAGTACCAAAAAGACTCTGGAACATTAACCATAAAAACATGGCCCTCAAACTGAGAAGGATCTGAACCAATGCGGATCAAGAAACATAATCTAAGGAGTTGGAACAACGTTGGAATCAGTCACACACATCAAATTGAAAAGCGAAAATAATCATGTGCACACATTCCATTTTTAATCTCTTAATCTCGTTTGTCAACACATTTCAATTTGGGGCATAAAATCAATCTTGTTTGATCACATACTTGAAATTGGGCTTAAAACAAATTTTGTCTTCAATCACACATCTTGATTTGGGGTTAAAAAGAACAAGTGCTTGAACTTTTTTACACACATTTCAATTTTCTAAAGGGAAATTAATCAATGTGAGTATGAATCAAGTGTGTGTGTGATCAAAAACACCTCAGTTGGTTTGCTTTTTTCAAACCCTTCCTAGGAGGCCTACTAGGGGATTTCATCACCCCTGGGGATGACCTCAATCAAAGTGTGAATCGAAAGACATTCTTGTTTGGGAGTTAAAATCTTGTCACTCTTGGCTAAGCCCCAAATAACTTTATACCTTTGGGAAGTGAAGGTGAAGGGTGGGTTACCCTTTCTCCCGGCTGTGTGGCAAGATTTTTCTTTCAAATCATTCCTCAGTCAACCTTGTGCAAACTAGCTTGAGACCTAATTGGCCATACCCCACTTGAATATTCATAGGATTTGTTGTTGTGTGTTCAAGTTTTTGCTTAATCATAACATTTAATCTTCAAAGAAAAATTTATCATTGTGTTTGGTGTGTGTGTTCATGCATTTACATGTGAAATATTGTGTTTGATGGTGCCCAAGTCAAACTTCCAATAAACACTTGCCACATCATCCAAATCATATAATCTTGTCATTCCATATCATATCCTAATCATCATCATCTCTTTAATCCAATCAACATCATTTTACACCATGAAAACATTGGAAGACATAGCACAAGAGCTTGTTCACATGCTTCACATGGCTAAAACAATTCAAGCACCTTTACCCCAACAACTCATTCACAGATTCCATGACATGATCCAAGAACTTCAAGCAAACAAGTCACCTCAAATTCAACAACTCATAGCACAATCCCAATACCTCATGGCCACTTGTCAAATCCAACAAGCACATCATCAAGTCCAATCACCACATCAACAAATTTCACATCAATCCTATGTGTCACCTATATCATCATATCAACCTCATTCCTCCACATATCATGTTACCCCTTCGTCAACCTATCACATGTCTTCTAATGTCAACCCTTATCCATATCAATCTACTTCTCAACAACCATTATCCTATTCAACCCCTCAATCGTCATTACAATAACAAATCATATCACAACAAGTCCAAACACCATTACAACCTCAACACATTCAACCACAATCCTATGTGTCATCTTCATCATCATGCCAACCTAACACATCTACCTATCATGACAATTCCACATCAACATGTCTACCCATATCACAACAAGAACATAGGATCCCAAGTCCACCTTGGCTACAAAATCAAGAGCCTTTAAGTCTTAATTCCACCTTTGACAAGGGGAACACCAATCTAGTTCATGCACCCTTACCACCATCCAATCAAATTCCTATCCATAAGCCACCATGTCTGAGTCCTAATTCATTGGACTCTTTACCTTCTAACCAATCAAACTCTTCATTACCCCCATCATCATCTAATCCTCCATCAAATCAATGCCTTACATTTCGATATTTAAAAAATAAATTGATGGAATTACCTAAATCCACCCATCCACCTATAAAGGATGTCACCCAAGGGCTACAAGCAAGGAATCAATTTTTTCCATGTCATTCAACACATATACTTGAACATACAAAAGAGTCCTCAAACGTCATGCCAAGTCCTTCAAGTCAACCATGTCATCCACAACCCCTTGAGCCAATTCAAGAGTCTCCCATCGTAAGTCCAAGACACCCTATTTCATGTTCCTATGTTGTTGACCATCAAGAACATGTCAAGTCTCTCCATGAGAAATCCCCTTCCACTTCCATTCAAGCAACCCAAGAGTTATATCAAGAGTCTACTCCCAAGCATGTGGAAATATCAAGCCCTAGTCTTAATCAAGATCAAATCATTTTCATCCAACCTATCCATAATCTATATCACTTTTATGATCAAGATGATATCCATAATGATGAACAACCTATCCATGAGAAACTTGATCCTATACCCATCCATGAGAAAGATATTCCAAATTCATCTCCACCTAGTCCTATCCATGATCCATCAACATCCACTTCCTTTGATGAGACATATTCCTCCCAAGCACACATAGAAGGTCAAACAAATACCTTGGATCTAAGTGAACACAATGATAATCAAGATCCTAATGATCCTCCATCACCCACTATCGACCCCATTGCAAGTCCTCCATCACATCCTATTGGTCTTTCCACCCTCATTCATGAATTTTCCTCCTTAGAACAACAACAACCATTATCTTCCCTTGCTTCATTTTCTCCATCCAATAAGGAAATCATGTCTAGTGTTCCACCTACACCTAGTCCTATTTTCCATTGCATACTCCAAAACATGAACCACCAAGGTAAAGGTTTAGATCTTCATGAACAAGGCATTTTGGAGCCCATCCATGTCAAATTCCCTTCACACTCTTATGGTCTTGGACATACACCCCAAGGACACCAATCTCAAGATCTTGGTACTTCCTCCATACCTCCTAACTCCACTTTCCATCAGGAAGCCTATCATATCCCTAAAACATATGTTGCAATTCTACCACCATCATCCTACAAATGTCAATAGCATGTGACCATACACTTCCCTCCATCCACTCTACCACCATTGCTTCCAACTCCTAATATCCCTCCATCCACTTTACCACCATTACTCCCAACACCTAATATCCCTACCATTCAATCCTCTTATCCATTTATCCATAAATCCTCTAAACATCTTAATCATGACCAATCAATGCACACATTGTCTAAACATAAAGCTTCCACTCGTTCCACCAAACCCAAGGGAATCCAAAATAAAAATTTGGATGCCTCTACACATAAAGTAAAAAATTCTAATGGTCCTAATTCCTTAGCATACGATTGCAAAAAGTCAAAGCCAAGTACATATAAAAAGCTATATAAGCCCATACCTCCAAAAGAAAATTCAAAAAAAAAAATGGTTTGGATCCCTAAGCAAAAATAAATCAATTCAAATGAGGCATCCACATCACAAAAATCCCAACCATCCCCTTCCATCCAAAATGCACATTCCATTCAAAAATCTAAAATTCCTAACACCCACAAGAAAAATAGCAGTCATAACAATACTAAGTCTATGTGGGTACCTAAAACACTTCATCCACCACCTCCTAAGCAAACATCTCCATTGCTTCCTACACCCCATCCACATCCAAAGCTTCAATGTTTATCACAATGTGTGCAACCATTGGTCATGGCTCCCTTCCATTTTACACCAATTTCGCATACCTCCTTCTCCTCATCCTTCTCTCATTATCCTACATATCTCCCCCACATTCCTATGGTCCATGCTTTTGGCTAAGCCTCCTCATTTATATTTTCCATAAGTCCCATATAATCCCTATCATCTTCCCTATATAATCTGCATCATAATCCATTATTTTCCTCCATAATACACATCATAATCCATCATCTACCTACTCCATCTCCATTTCATGTCATCCCTTACCAACATCTATGAGAATAATTGCATTTGACATGGTCCATGCAATGAAATCCATCCCTTGTGGGACTATCACCTTTCATGCAACTAGACACTTGAGTCCCTCCTATCCAAAAGTCAAAAATTTAAAAATTCAAGAAGATTAGACAAAAAAAAAGAGTCCAAAAAAAAAAAAAGTAAAGAAAAATCCCTTTGTCCAATGGTGAAAACCTAGAAAACAGGGACCCTAGATAAGTACCATGATGAAAACCTGGCAAACAGGCATCATGTGTAGATTTATCTTCTATCACTTACACTTGGGGGAATAATGTCTTATCTATCCAACCTATCATTTTCATGTCATATCATTTCCATCCTACCTACCATCTTTAGCCATCATATTGAGTCCATTCATACATACCTATCATATTGAGTCCATTCATCCACCCTTCTTCTTTTGATCTTGGTGAAGATATAGGGGCAAAGGTTGAAACATGTTTTGGGTATCTCTCGACATACCTCATCCTATCTAAACCAATCATGTCATTATCCTAGTGTCATACATTTTGTCTAGAAAAATCCTAAGTCTTGTACCTAGAATGGGGCATGTTATTCCTATGCAACATAGTCTTTGGAGATCACATCCTTGCTCTCTTATGATGCATACATCCACACCATCCATCCATCTATCATGAGCCTTTTATCCCTTATCCCATCACCCACCCTTGCACCTAGACTTGGTTTTCCCCTTGTCATTGGTATCTAGCACAAAGGCTACTCAAATTTTCATCCTTTGACACCTCAAAACATTTCAAAAGTCCAAAAAAAAGTCAAAAGTTTCAAAAGTCAAAAAAAGTCAAAATATTTCAAAAGTCCAAAAAAAATCAAAACACTTCAAAAGTCCAAAAATATCAAAACATTTCAAAAGTCCAAAAAAAAATTAAAACATTTCAAAAAAAAAAAATCAAATAGTCAACAAAAATCCAAGCAATAATCCAAATGCAGTTAGTCCTTAATCCATACCACTCAAGTTGATCAATCTTGTCAAATTATCCAATCACATCCTTTGGTCTTGATCCTAATCTTGTTGTAAACCCAATCAATCAAAGTCAATCAGTCAATTATCAATCATCCTTGTGTTGATCTAGGGATATGTCGTTCCCCGCAATGACAACACTATCATCATCAATCAATCAATTAATTACTCATTGGTTTACAGCTTGACAGGGGCAATACCTTGTTTGTTTTTGTATCATTTGTGCATGCTTTCTTGATTGCTTGTGTGTGTTATCATTTTTTTTCTTGCATTTGCATCACATCTAACTTATTCCAACTAATATTCATATCTTGTATCTAGACAAGGTTGTATTACGCTGGGGCATGAGACAAATCATCACCTTGGTCCTTATATCATGGTGCATAACATCTGGTGCTAAATCAAACATCATGGTTACTCACTTTCATTGTAGCATAATGCATCTTTCACTTCTTCCATCCATTCCTTCATCTTTAGTTCTTGACCCATCCCTTTCATTTCGAGAGCCTACCCGTGTTTTTCCAACCCGCCTATCCTCTCTAGGGGGCATCATCATATTTTGATATCATTATCCATTTTCCTCTATCCATACCTTAGTTTCTTTGAAATGATGTTACTCGACACAAATCGCATCATCTCGAACATCATCTCAAAGAGGGGCAAAATTTAGACACCCAAAAATGTCCTCTTACAACACCTGTCTCGACATTACATCATTTAGGCATCTTGTGGCATGTTTTTCCCTAGGTACCCATGTCATCATCTAATTAGTTAAATAAATCTTATTTATTGACTAATTTCATTTATTCCTTCCTATGCATAATCCATCCATTCCTCTAATGTTAATTAAATAATTTATATTATTTAATTAATTAAATCCTTTCTATTCATTCTTCTAATGTTAATTAAATAATTTATATTATTTAATTAAAGAAATCATAAATCCAACATTAATTAAATAAACCAAATATTTATTTAATTAATAAAATCCTAAAAAGATCTTCTCGCTTTCTTTCCAAGATTAAAACTCAATAAAATCCTAAAAAGATCTTCTCTCTTTCTTTCCAAGATTAAAACTCATGTGTATCTAATTAATTTATTTAATCAGATAATTCATCAATTATCCTTCTCGTCTTTTTCAAGATTTATTTCCTTTAAAATAGAAAATGAAATCTTTCTATCTTTTTTTGACATCTTATCTCATCTCGTTGTATTTCCTCTTTTGTCAAAAATCAAATCCTTGTTGAATCTTGTCAAATCTTATCTTTGCCAACATCACGGCTCTATAAATAAGACCTCTCACAATACATTTGGGAGGTTAATTCATCTAGCATCCTGACTCTGTCAGAATAATTCGTCAATCCATCTCTATCATTCTTCATCATCAAGTCGTTATGCTGCAGGAATGAGCCTCCAACATTCCTCCATTATCAACCCTTCAAAATCTCACATTCTCATGCAGGTGGAGAAGAGCCATGGAGGTCAATCAATTCTTGTTTGAGAATCAGTTTGTGTTTCCTTTATTTATTTACATTTTCATTCTAGTTTGTGCTTCATGGTGCTTGATAGGGTTTAGATAGTTTGTTGTTTTCAACATTAAACCTGATTTTTCCCTCTTTACAATATCTTCCAAATGCCTTCACATATCATTATGAAACTCCAAAGCAATATGCCTCTTATAGTCTCAAACCTTTTTACAAATTCCTATGATGATATATTTTTCTGAGATACAATCTAAACCAAAAAACTAACATATAGAGCCAATGTATGAGTATGACACTATTTCCAAAATAACTAGTAACTATACCTTTCCCACCATACAACCTAGTCAATTGAAACCATGTCAATGGATGAAAATGATATCAAGATGAAACATATTATCAGCTTAAATGTAGATCTTACACAAAGGGATAATACAAATCAAAATACTGGATCAACAAACTTTCATTACCAGAGCTACTAAAAATTGATAAACGTCAAAATTACATTGAGGAAATTATCCAAATCCCACTTGTTGACATCAATGACAATCTCTTAATTTTCAGCAGTATTGCCTCATGGTCAAACTCATGCACCTTCC
The DNA here is from genome assembly GCA_007258455.2 of Sequoia sempervirens. Taxonomy (NCBI): domain Eukaryota; kingdom Viridiplantae; phylum Streptophyta; class Pinopsida; order Cupressales; family Cupressaceae; genus Sequoia; species Sequoia sempervirens. Next base: position 15,173,263 of record VDFB02137365.1, read on the forward strand.
ACAAGTTTTTCAAATTTCTACCCCCATATTTGATCAAATGAACATTGGATGTCACGACAAGGTTTGAGTAATGAAGAATCTTTTGATGTGTTTCAAAGTCCTTAAATATCCAAACATTAACACTCTTAACTGGGTACCTTCTAAGCCATGTTTTAGTAACAACCATCGAGCATGTAGGGTATTCGATGTTTTCTCCATTTGTAATTAGGGCCTCCAATTTCTTTTTGGCCTCAACATAATGACACAAGTAAAATAATTTGTTCCCCCGTCATTGTCTTCATCTGCATAAACATGCTCTGCATTGATATGTACATCAAATTAGATGAGTTTAGTATGTATTACCTAGTTGAACTAGATCCAATATGTGATCAAATTCAACCGATGATTCCATCTGTGTCAATTATAGTGTCATCAAGAGTCGATACAAGTCATGTGGTCTTAGACATCTTAACCACCATTTTACAACCCACTCCTTTGACTCACACTCATTCTAGGCTTGTAGTGTACATGAAGAACAAAAGAATTCCATCTTTCGCATATGGATACTCCATTAACCTACATTAGAGCTTTTGAAAGAGTGTAGCTCACTTGAACCTGTCAGTGTACAACAATCCTCATATTGTGCAATGTTAGTATCATCTATCAACCAAAAAATATACGAACTGAAGACTTACCTTCATTACGTGGACCCATCAAAGCATTACACCACTCAATAATTGACTTCACATCTTTCAGCTTTGTATTGTCTTTATAATTTAACTATTCTCATTATATGGCTCTTTTTATATATGCCCATACATCATCATGCTCCCCCTTTCCATGCCCGGCCTCACTTAAGTTTCACATATGTTGAACACATATAATATTATATATCATGCTCAACCAATAGAACATCCATGATTTTTTGAATTGTGATGCACAATTATCTAACTATATGATATGTTGATGGAATGATATGCCCCCTCTAGCCAAATCATGGTGGAACACCTGAAAGCAACCTTGCATGAACTATATAGAATGTGTGTGATCATCACTAATATAAAAAATGATACTCCCTTATGATCTTTTTTTCATCCTTTGTACTATCATTGGCATGAATTAATACTATGTGCACAAATATAGCAACCTATGTGGAGTTGTAATATACTATGATTACACCTCACATTGTGGGTTTAGACTATAGTCCTTTCCAAAGTCGATGACTAAAACAATGCTATTGTGACCAATGACATAGCATAAGGTTAACTACACTTGATCCATATGAATTTGAGGCATATTTAATCCATTATATATCAATTCCAATAATATCATCGAATATAAACTAAACTAAGAATCCATTACAACTAACATATTAAATCATGAAATCTTCAAAAACACCTATTCTAATCCATTGAAACTTATCCTATTGGGGGAGTGGTGTCACGTTGATGTGGAATAGTGACCCTTTCCCAATCCCTTGGATAATTATCTTGTTTCGATCAATTCTATTGAAGAGAATCGACAAAACAAATGAAAGATGTGTGATAAAACATGATTTAAATTCTAAATTAACATTATGAATGCTAAGATGATTGATATGGGTGTATGTAAATCTACTCTAAATGTATGCAAGCTTCAAAATATTAAAACCCTAATTACAAATATGCTAAATATTTGCACCTATGTTATCATGGAAGCCATTAATGGATTCTTTAAGATAATGATGCAAGTAAATTAAGCTACGAGGATGCTAAATAAGTGCTAAATATGAGTGCAAGTGAAAGTGATTTTAACAGCATATTTTTTCTCTTAAAAGATGGATCCATTTGCCTCCAAATAGTGACCTCTTTATAGGAGGACAAATCAGAAATGAAGGGTTGAGATTAAAAAAGTTAATCAATGGCCAAAAATGAAGGAAGATGGGAGCATGGATCATGGATTCTCATCAATGATCACATGGATCAAGAAAATAATCAAGGGTTCATATTATTCCAAACAAACACACTTTCAAAACTTGCACAAGAAGTCTTGTTGAAAGTTTGTTGTGAGGAATATTCATTTTTTCAAATGAGTGAAAAAAGAGAATATTCTCAAGTAATATTTTCATGGGTGAGGGAAATAGATATTTAGCAAATTAAAACAAGGTTTTAATGTACAAAAAGGGGAAGGAATATTCCATGGGAATATTCCTTTTAGAGGAATGTGTAAAGGGGGAATATTTCCTTGCAAGTGGAAAGATTAGGATTTATTAGTAATTTGATAATTAAATAAAGTTTCAAGTATACAAATTAGGGGAATTATATGATATTCATTAAATAAAATGATTTAATGAAAGAGGGGAAAGTTATATGATATTTAATTAAATAACTTAGGGTTATTTCATTAAATAAGAGGACTTAGGGATTTAAATTACATAAATTAATTTAATTTAATAAGACAAAATGTTAGCATGAAAGGGGGTGAATTAACCCAATTAGATTAATTAGATCAATAGATGAAAATGACATAATTAATTAAATAGCTAGGATAATTTAATCCATTAAGCAAAAAGAGGATGGGTTTTAGGATGAAACAATGTTAGTATACTTGATTTGAGTGTATGATATCATTCAGGACATTTTTAAGTGTGAACATTTTTCCCTTCTTTGAAGCAAGGTACTTGCTACATTGGTTGAAAGACTAACGCTTTTTTGGATTAAACTACTACTCAAATCAAAAAATAAAAAAATTATAATTTTTGGATGCCCCACTATTGCCCTAGCGGAAGGAATAAGCTGGTTCCCTACACCCTCAAGAAATCGGGCAGAGATTTTGAATTTTGGGTTGATTTCTTGACAAAGGTAAAATATAGGTTCAAGATCAGTTCAGCTTAGAGAGGACTAGAAAGCACAGATGTCTGATATAGACAAATTTGATGATGTATAGACAATCATCATCTATGGGTAGCCTCATGTACATTTTGATATGTCACACAAATACGATACTTGGATAGAAATGTTAGTAAAGATAGAAGAATAAGTAGAATGGATTTGACAATTGATTTTGAGATTGATTCAGAAGTCCAACAAGTCCATGATGCATCAAGACTTTATTAGATATGGTGATGAGATAGATGATTTTCTCATGTTTAGGATTAGGATCTTTTATCATTCCTTATTTTTGATATATCACATAGACACGATACATCATGGTATTGATAACCAAGATGGCATTGTATCTAGTGTAATGGGATTTGATTCTACAAACATATAGGATAGTTCTTGTTCACACCTTGACATATGAAAACCTCATTGGAATGTAGCTTAGAATTTTAGAATTATATCAAACCAAAGCATACGCAATAGTCAACAATCTACTCCAAACAACCTCCCTACACAACTAAGTATGTGCCAAGATTATTTTACAAGAATATCCAAAAGCACAACAAATGAAAGATAATGATCGATGCCCCATTCCTTTCTCTCTAAATCATTAAGACATCATCGAGAGGTCCTCGGAATGGGTCAATAAGATAAATCATAAGAAATTATTATGTTTGAAGAATGAAGAAGGCGACCTCTAGGTTTGTTGTCATTGATGCCAACATTGTTTGGTAACTAGCTAAGTAAACTATGTCTACACTAATCTAGTATTTTGACCCAAAAATCCTCTTAGTAAAAGGAAATGCAATGATTTTTTGATATGTTGCTCAAGAGTGTCAGTTACAGCTATAAACTATTTTTCAACAAGTTTGTATGATCCAATTGAGTTATCCAAGTGATAGAAGATTGGCATTCTTTTGGTTGACAAAGTTATGAACTATTTATCTTAAAGTGTTCTTTATTAGGTCTAGAACGACCTAATCTATGTTTGTTATGATTTGTTGAATGCACCAAAAGAACTTTTGATTTAAGTCAACAAACCTTTTTGGGTTATGCATTCAATTAGGCTAACCTAATTGATGTGTAAAGAGGAAGCTATGCATATATGTATAAGTGATTCAGATGAAGTATATAAGGTTATAGATATAGATGAAGGAAAGGTGTGGTATACAGTGATATGACAAGTGTGATAGTGCAAAGGTTTTAACAGTGTTGTATGCCTATGATCGGAGTAGAATTTTTTGAATTCTAGAGCCTAATCAGAACTAATCTTTGCACATTGAAGGTGTATTTACTCAGTTCATAATTTGGCAGTGAGTCATACCTTTCTGTATCTTTGAAATAAGCCCTTTTTCTATTCAGGTTGTGAGCCTTTCAAGGACATTGTGTCCTAGTACTGAGCCATGTAATATCTTATAACTAGTTATAATATATTGTGAGCTAATCCTCATCATGGATTTTCCCTTTTTAGGTTTTCCACGTAAAAATCCTAGTGTCAATGTGTCATGATCTCTTTTATGTTTTGGTTTACTCTTGCAGCTAGATGTGGATTAATAACTAGATGGTTAGTAATTAATTGTGTTAGTAGAATAATGATTCACACCCCCTCTCAGTATTTGATGTATTCAACAATTAGTATCAGAGCTTGGTTCCTCTAAAGAAGTCTTGTAGCTTGAGGAAGGTCCCAAATTTTGAATACATGGCTAACAAAAGTTATCTTGTTCCTCCGGAAGAAAACTCTGCATCTAAGGAAATCAATGTTTCCCTTGAAGAATTGGACAAAAGTGAAGATGAGAAGGAAACTCTAAAAGGAAACTTAAAGGAAGCAAATGAATGCATTAGTAAGTTAAGAGAGAAGATCAAAAAATTTAAAGAAAGGCATAGAGAAGTCAATGATCAATTGAAAAAGGCTAATGAAGGCATTACTAGACTGTTGGAAAATGTGCCTCAACTTGTTGGCTTCGAACTTCCCTTAAAGCTTTGTGTTTTTTCCTTTATTTTCCTAAATGTCACACTATCACTAAAAATTAGAACCATGGAACCTAAGTCGCGAGGTTCTGAAATTTCTTAACCTCCCAACATAGCAATATTAAGGCTCTCTTTGTTGTTGACATGTCGCGTGTTTTGAGAATTTCATAACCTCTGATAGAGGTTCTAAAGTTCATGTTTATAGTGACTTAGTGACTTTGTGTAGGCATTGGTTTGTTAGTGGTGACTTGGGTGTCATGGTGGCATTAGGGACCACGACGATGTGATGATATAACTTGATCTATGATTGTGATAAGTTTGATCCAATGGTACTCGCTAACCTCATGCCTCTTGTGGTGGGTCCCAACAGACTCCTACAGGGTGTGCGGGATTCATCAGCGATGATGACATGATGTCATGTTGGCATTTAATCGATGGTTATGGTTATAATAATCTAATGATGCCCGCTCACCCTGCACCTCTTATGGTGGGTCTCAAGTGACTCCCGAGGGGTGTGCGAGATTGACTAAATGGTGTACATTCATCAACTCTGTAACTCATGGAGAATGTCATGGTGGGACGTGACTAGTGCTAGGGTGGAAATAAATGATTGGTTGTTGTCTATTGATGCATTGAATGGTGATTACTTGGAAAGATATGCAGATTTCGAAATAAGTTTGACACGGTTGTAGCAGTCACATGTTTGTGACGGTTTGTGTACAGTTGAAATGGTTGGTTTTCTAGAACTAAAGTGCCCATGGCTAGATGTCGAATATATATTGTAACACTTTGCAATGAGTTGTATGGCTGATTGATTCGGTAATGTTCTACAGTGTATCCTATACGAGCATTGTAACAGTGTGAGATAACAACTGTAATCAGAATCTATGTATGAGGTTGATCAGAGAATTGTAATGCTACTATGAATTAACACCTAGAGTGGAGTCTATAACTCTGTATGTAATTTGTTTACTGTAATAAAAAGTGACTTTACTTGGTGTGTAGGTTTTCTCCTGTAAGGGTTTTCCCATGTAAATCTGGTGTTTGATTATGTGTGTTAAATTATCTATTCTTTTTTTTTTTTGTTGTGCATCTTAATGACTGCAACTTGAATTAGGTGAAATTTTATAGACGTCTTTCCTAAGAATTTTGTATTTGGAAGGCATTTCCACACCGAGCTTTCCTTATAAGTGGTATTAGAGCTTGGCGATTTGTGTTATCCTTGTGGGTAGGGTTGGTTTTTTGTGCTAATTTTTTTCAATGGGAGTCTTGCATAGAAAACTAATTGTCTTGATTATAGATTGAGATGGCAAGCACATTAGGAAGGGTAGAAATTAAAAATTTCAATGGCAGCAATTTTGATTTGTGGAAACTCAAAATGGAAGACCTGTTGGTGGATAAAGATCTTTGGATTGTTGTTATGGGAACAAAACCATCAAGTATGAAGCAAGAAGATTGGGACCTCACAGATAGAAAATACAAAGGGATGATAAGACTTTGTTTGTCTGATTTTGTTCTCCTAAACGTCCATGAGGAGAAGACTGCATGTTCTTTATGGAAGAAAATTGGTGATATTTATCAAGGGAAATCTCTGGTGAATAAGTTATTCCTAAGGAAGAAGTTATACTCCTTGAAGATGGAAGAAGGGGAATTTGTAGCAGACCATCAAGTAATTCATTTAATATGATTTTTGCTCAATTGGCCTCTATGGGTGTGAAGATAAAGGAGGAGGATCATTGTATGCTTATGTTATGTTCCTTACCTAACACATGGGATCATCTAGTGATGGCTATTGGAAGTACAACAACCACTTTCAAGATAGAAGATGTGGTTGCTTCACTGCTATCAGAAGAAATGTGGAGGAAATCTTCTGAGATGGCCAAGGAAGCCCTTTTTTTATGGGGTAGATCAAAGGATAGAAGCAAGAAGAAATAGAAGAATTCTAAATCTAAATTTGAAGGGAGATCAAAGTCTCTTGGTGAGAATTCCAAGGTGAAATGTTGGAATTGTGGGTAGATTGGTCATACCAAAAGGATTGTAAAGAGGGGAAAAAGAATAAAAACTCTTCAGATAATGATTCTTCTCAGAGCGATGTAGATGCCTTCATTGCAGACTTGGCGACTCAGGCATCAAAAGATGTTTGGCTAATTGACTTAGGGGCGTCTTTTCACGTTACATCACATAGAGATTGGTTCACAAAGTATGAAAATTATGATGGTGGAAAGGTGTATTTGGAAAGTGATTCATCTCTTGAAATTTTTGGGTAAGGAAGATTCATAATTTAATTTCTTGATGGAAGAATAAAAGGAATTGATGGCATAATACACATACCAGATATGGCTCGTAATCTACTTTTTATTAGTAAGCTAAATGATGTTGGCGTGCAAGTCTCATTCTCGAGTGGTGTTTGTAAGATGACTAGAGGCTCGATGGTGTTGTCCAAGGGTGCACGTATTGGCACTTTGTACAAGTTGGATGCATAGGTTGTTCATTTTAATAGTGCCTCTACAAAGTCAAATAGGGCTACTCATAAAGAGAAGGAGAATGAAGATCCTCTGGGTACAAACTCTTTGGAGGTGAAACTTCCAGCAGAGAAAACCAAGTTGTGGCATCATAGACTTGATCACATAGGAGAAAAAGGCTTAAAATCCTTGAAAAATAAAAACCTGGTAGAAGGGCTTGATAATTGTAACCTTGAGTTTGATTTTTGCAAACATTGCATTTATGGAAAGCAACACCATGTTTCATTTTACTCTATTCCTCATAGATCTTCTGGCATAAATACTCTAGTCCTCATAGATCTTCTAGCATACTAGATTATGTTCACTCTGGTGTATTTAGTCCAGTGAATGTTCCTTCGTTATCGAAGTCTAAATATTATGTTTCTTTTATTGATGATTATTTGAGAAGGGAATTTGTGTACTTTATTAAAATTAAATCAGAAGTGTTTAGTTGGTTTAAAGAGTTTTAAAAACTTGGTAGAAAATCATACTAGAAGGAAAATTAAATGCTTGAGGATGGATAATGGTGGTGATTTATGTTCTGCATATTTTGAGAGGTATTGCAAAGACCATGGAATTAAAAGCCATAAAACTACACCTTATACTCCATAGAAAAATGGAGATGTTGAAAGGTTTAACAAGATGTTGATGGAAAGAGTAAGAAGTGTGTTGAGCAATGTTGGTCTAGAGTAGAAGTTATGGACCAAGGTTGTGGCTATAGCATGTTACTTGGTTAATCATTCACTTAGTTCAGCTCTTGTTGAAAAAATGCCTATGGAAGTGTGGTTTGGTAAGAATACCTCTCTAAGACATATTCATGTCTTTAGCTATGAGGCATATGCATATGTGTCGAATGAGAAAATATATAAGCTGGAAAACAAATCTATAAAATTATCTTCATTGGCTATGGTATTGGCGTGAAAGGATACAAGCTTTGGAATCCCATTACTGAGAAATTTCTTTTACAGCAGAAGTGTAATCTTTCATGAGAGGAAACCTTCCATAGTTGATTTGAAGTCAAAGACAAAAGAAAAAGAAAACAAGAATCATGTAGTTGAAATTCCTCAAACTCCAAATAAAGAGGAACTATGAATTCAAAGTGTACCTAAATTTGAGGAGAGTTCTAGTAGCTTTGAGATTTCTAAACAGGAAGAAGAACCACAACCTCAACCTCAGCCTATGAGGAGGTCTACACGGGAGAAGTGACAACCTAATAGGTATGGATTTTCTATGTTGGATTCGAGTTGTGCCTATGCTTTGACTACTAGCACTGATGAGCCTAGGACTGTAAGGGAGGCTATTAATATGTCTAATTCAAATTCCTAGTTGGAAGCCATGAATGAATAAATGCCATCATTGAAGAAGAATGAAACCTGGGATTTGGTAGCTTTTCCTAAAGGACGAAAGCTTGTTGGTTGTAAATGGGTATTTAAGAAGAAGATTGGTTTGGATGGTAGTGTTGAGAAGTATAAAGCTAGGTTGGTCATGAAAGGTTATTTTCTCCTGTAGCTAAGCTAACATCTATCTGATTTCTATTGTCACTTGAAATTGCATATGACTTAGTGGTTGACCAAATGGATGTGAAGATAGTGTTTCCTCATGAAGATCTAGAAGAAGATATTTATATGTCTCAGCTTGAGCACTTTTTTCAAAAAGGTAAAGAAAGTCTGGTTTGCAAGTTAAACAAATCTTTGTATGGTTTAAAACAATCACTTAGAATGTGGTACCAAAATTTTAACATGTTTGTGTTGTCATTGGGATTTGTGAGATCAAAATTAGATCATTGTGTGTATTACAAAACTGAGAATGATTGTTTACTTATTGTTTCCCTATATGTGGATGATATGTTATTCTTTGGGAATAGTGAGGGTATGATTTATGATCCAAAATATCAATTGTCAGCATAGTTTGAAATGAAATATTTAGGTGTAGCAAGGTATATTCTAGGTATGGAAATTAGAAGGGATAGGGGAAGTAGAAAGCTTTGGCTCAGCTAGAGCAAGTATATTAATTTTTTCATTAAGAGATTTAGTATGATAGATGCAAGTAGTTAGTTGTTCTAGTGTTGCAAGGAACAAAGCTATCTGTTGAAGATTGTTTGAAGTCTCCTACTGAGATGGAGGACATGACCAGGGTGCCTTATGTAAGTGTAGTTGGAAATTTAATGTATGCAATGGCCTGTACCAAGCCAAACATTTCTCAAGCAGTGGGAGTACTTAGTCATTTTATGGCTAATCCAAGAAGGCCACATTGGGATGTTGTGAAGAGAGTTTTTAGATATTTGAAGGGTACTTCAAAGTATGCTTTGTGTTATCATGGAAACTTGGATGGAACACATAGATCTCTTAGCATTCATGGGTATGTGGATTCTAATTGGGCAAGGTACATGGACAGCAGAAGATCCACCAATGGATACATCTTCATGTTATTCAGTGGAGCAGTAAGTTGGATCTAGTCACTTTATCTACTACTGAGGAAAAGTATATGGAAGCAACACATGCATGTAAGGAAGTTGTTTGGCTTAAATTTTTGTGTTCTGATGTTGGGTTTAATGAAGGGAAGATTACTATTTTCTATGACAGTTAAAGTGTTATTTTTTTGGAAAAAAATACCACTTTCCATGTCAGGATGAAGCATATCAATGTTCAGTATCATTTCACTCATGATATGGTGGAAGATGGAAAATTTAATCTTGAAAAAGTGGATACTATGGAGAATGTCATTTATGCATTGACAAATCCTATGAGCATAGACAACTATAGGTGGTGTGCCAGTTTGATGGGCCTTGGAGCCTATGACTTTCAATAACTTTAAGTTTGGAAGAAGCTAGTAAGTCTTCGTCAAGTGGAAGCATGTTGGAAAATGTGCCTCAACTTATTGGGTTGGAACTTCCCTTAAAGCTTGGCATTTTTCCCTTTATCAGCCTAAATGTCACACTACCGCTAAAAATTAGAACCTTGGAACCTAATTCACGGGCTTCTAAAATTTCATTACCTCCCAACTTAGTGATATTGAGGTTCTCTTTGTTGTCGGCATGTCGCAGGTTTTGAGAATTTCATAACCTCCGATAGACGTTCTAAAGTTTGGATTTCTAGTGACTTAGCGACTTTGTGTAGGCATTGTTTTTTTAGTGGTGACTTGGATGTCACGGTGGCAGTAGGGACCATGGTGATGTGATGATATAACTTGATCTACGGTTGTGATAATTTTCATCCAACAATGCCTGCTAACTCTATGCCTCTTGTGGTGGGTCTCGACAGACTCCTACGAGGTGTGCAAGATTGGTTAGTGATGATGACATGACATCATGTTGGCAATTGATCGATGGTTGTGGTTATAATAATCCAATGGTGTTTGCTAGACTTGCACCTCTTGTGGTGGGTCTCGAGTGACTCCCACAGGGTGTGCGAGATTGACTACATCTTTTGACTCGGTAACTCATGGAGAATGTCATGGTGGGACCCAACTAGTTCCAAGGTGGAAAGTGATGATTGGTTGTTGTATGTTGATGGATTGAATGGTGATTACTTGGAAAGTTGTGTGGATTTTGAAATGATTTCAACATGGTTGTAGCAGTTACATGTTTGTGATGGTTTGTGTATAGTTGAAATGGTTGGTTTTCTAGAACTGAAGTAGCCATGGTTGGATGTTGAATATATATTGTAACACTCTGCAATGAGTTGTATGACTAATTGATTTGGTAATATTCTACATTGTATGCTATATGAGCATTATAACAGTGTGAGAGATCATGGGAATTAACAACTATAATTGGAATCTATGTATGAGGTTGATCAGGGGATTGTAATGCTACTATGAATTAACACCTAGAGTGGAGTCTATAACTATATATGTAATTTGTTTACTATAATACAAAGTGACTTTACTTGGTGTGTGGGTTTTTCTCCTATAAGGGTTTTCCCACATAAATCTAGTGTTTAATTCTGTGTGTGTTAAATTTTCTATTGTTGTAAATCTTAATGATTGTAACTTGAATTAAGTAAACGAATTTTCACTTCTTTCCTAATAATTTTTCATTTGGAAGGTGTTTCTACACCGAGCTTTCCATACAGGTTGAAGGTGCAAGTTGAAGAAAATAAGCGAATTGAGGAATGTCAGAAAATTGAGATTCAAAATAAAATTGATGAATGTACAAAGCTTGAACAAGAAGCGGTAACCCTAAGATCTTATCTGAAAAAAGTGAAAGCTCATGAAGAATAAATTCAAAACAAGCTCTACAAATCTTGATGAGTTGATTGCATCTCAGAAACCTTCTAAGGATAAAAGTGGTCTAGGACTTGAAGAAGGACAAAGCTCAAAGGAAAACCTATTTTCAACAAAGTGGACAATAAAAAAAAGTTTCAAGGAAATATTCATCAAATCAAGAACCAAAGAAGAAATATTGGAAGGATTCCTATTCAACAACCTAATGCTCAAAGGTACCCATCTTTTAATGGATTTTGTTTCTCATGCAGTAAATTCAGTCAAAGAGCAACAAAATGTAGAAGTAGAATGAACCAGAATGGAATGAGTTTGAATGTTGGATTCTTTGTTGGACAATGTTATGCTTGCAATAAGTTTAGACATAGAGCTACCAAGTGTAGAATCCAGATAATGTTGAATAGGTTTAATGCTAGCAAAAGGATTCAATCTTTTTCAGGCTACTGTTACACATGTGATATCTTCAGACATAAGGCTAATCAATGCAAGTCAAGGATGAATTCAAATTAGGTTGATCAAAGATATGTTGTGTGCTACACTTGCAACAAACTAGGACATATCTCAAAATTTTGTAGAAGCAAAATTGGAAAGAAACCTAATCCAGAACAAAGAAAAATTCTATGAACAAAGTGGATCCTACCGAAGTAATAAAATAAATGGAAAAGATTTGGAAGATAAAGGAAGAACTTGAGAAAAAGGATGGGTCAAATTCTTTTGTATCTACATTTGGTGTAGATACCTCTTCCAAAAATTGAACCCAGTAATGGTTTCAGGGGGAGAAGTCAAAGAAAATTCTAAAATGCCCCCGATATATGAGGTTTCAAGTAATGACACAAGGATATGTGATATGAGTCATCATTATGAAGGTATTGGAGAAATCTCCAGTAGAAAATAGGTAGATCCAGAGAATTGTGGAACCCTCTTTGGTTTACAGTGTGTTTCATAAAGTGTTTGTCAACGTTAAAAGTTGAAAGGTAATAAATGTGAATTAGGGAAAAATTCATAAGTAATAAAGTAAGAAACTAAGTTAAGGCAAGGCACATTTGCACAATCAGAATAAGCAATGAAATTTGAAGTGAGTTGAAGGCGAGTCACAGCATCATACATCAAAACACTAGTTCTTGATAGGCAAAAAAGGTATTCTCTGTTATCTGAATTCTATGGATTTTAAGTTGAAGGAACATTTTGTTAAAGCATATTCAAGCTATTTGAGGAGAATGGCTACTCCTACTGTTGTGGAAATCTCTAAGAGACCCCAACCCAGATTTAGAATATTTTTGTTGAAAGTGTGTGAAAATGATCTCATGGGTGTGTTCTCGCATATTCCAAGCTATGTACTACCCACTAAAGATACAAGAACATACATTCATGGAAAGTTAGAAGAATTCAATCACCAAGAGCTGGGGGATTTATGGGACAATGATTTGATAGGAGATGATCTATTGCTTAATCCAAAATATTAAAACCTAGTTCAAATGAAGTTGAACATTTGGAACTAGTTTCCAAAATTTTCCAGTGAGAGTGAAGTGGAGTTTTTTATAATGGCACTCAGTAGGGTTCATAGAAAATTTGTGTGGACAAATGAACCAGGGGTTATCAACAAGGAGGCAATTCGAGCTGTAATTGGTCTTTGTGATACTAGAACCATTCTAGTTCTAAAGGTGGTGAAAAATGTTGCAATCACAAGGTTGACTAGTGCTACATTTGACAAAAGAGCTTTAACTACAAAGTCTATTACAAACCATGTCGTCAGGTATGTTGCCATCATATTGGGTAGAAAATGTATTTCACTAACAGGGTAAATTCAGTGTCTACTATGACAAATCACGTTGTATATGAAATGGTGGAGAATGGAAAGGATTTTGATCTTTGTGATTTGCTTGGGATACAACTTATGGAGAACCTAAATATGACTAAGGAAAAGAAGCATGTCTTTAAATTTGGAACTTTAGTTATTTGTTTGTTATTCTATTTCCCGAGGGAGTTACTAGGACGAAAAGGCATAATATGGGATAACACCAGGCCAGTTGCTCATCAATTTTTTTATCATTTGTGTAGTCTAGGATATTTTAGGGCATGAAACAATGCCCTAACTAGTTTCTTTGCATTATTTTAGAATGAAATGCATGAAATAGACTGGATTTCAAGGAGTTTGGTGAAGAAGTATTAAGAAGAGATAACCTTTCTTGTATCTATAGATGAATGCATCATTCAGGTTGTAGAACCCAAAACTCGATGGATTGAACCACTAGGATATGAGATTGAAGAAAAAATGGTGGAGAGGTACACTGAAATCCTATTGAAAATTCCTAAGGATCCCTCTCAACCTAGGCATGGAACTTATGAGGAGAAATCTACTAAAGTACATTTAGAGGCTACCGCATCTAAAAGAAGAAAGAAAGTTGAAGCTTTCTTCTAAGGTAAAACATTTTCTAAGGATGATATAGAATAGTTCAAGGAGGGTCTTGATGAAAGAAAAGCTAAATCTTTTGAACAGTCCTTCAAACCAAAATCAGGAAGACTATCTTTTGGTGCTACACCAGCACCTATTTCCAGTACTGTCACTCCCAATACTGATAATATTGAGAAGGGAAAGAGGAAAGAACAGAGTCTCATGTATCAGTTGATGTTGATGCCCCAATCGGTCCCAATACTTGGGCATCTAAGAGAAAGGTCACACCTCCCATTGAACCATTTGTTGCTTTAGGAAGAAGAGTAAAACAAAAGGCTAATCAGAAACCAAATCTAAGTGATGTTGTTGAGGAAGAAATATAACTTGGCATAGAAGAGGAGCATCAATTGAAAAGAAAAAAAAAGAGTAGTGCCTCCCATGAATAAGCTAAAACCAGGATTGACATTTCTACGGATGAGGAGACAGAAGAAGAGGAGGATACTTACAGGATTCATGTGCATAAGAAGAATGAAGAAGGCTCATTTGACCCTGTCGAGGACATACCTGCATCTCCTCCAATAAGTTATCATCCAACTCTAAATATAGGAGCCTTAGTAAATAATATGATTGACAATGACCTTATTCCAACTTTTGAGTTATATGATAAGGTTAATTATGAAGGGAAAGAAACCATTATAAATGCATTTATTCAGTATATAGTTATCTGTAATGTAAGTATGGAGACCATATAGTCCAAAGTTACTAAATTTTTTTGGAAAGAATTAGTACTTAGAAGGCAAGAGGCAATAAATATTGAAGATAAGATGAGGAATGAAGCCTTAAAATCTATTAGTTTCACTTTTTCAGAGATAGAAGTTGGTATTCTGCTTAAAGAATGTTCTTCATTATTTAGAGTCAAACAGAGAGTTAATATGTTAGTGACTAAAGAAGAAGACTATATGGAAAAATTAAGGCAAGAAACCCAAGATGTAATCAAATAATTAGCAAGGAGTTATGGGACAACAACCAATTCTTCATCCCACACAACTCAGGCATAGGAACATGCTATTGTTGTAGAAATAATGGATAATCTAGTCTTGGAGACTGTTGATGAGACACTTGGTGTTTCAAAGACCCCTACCCCTCCAACTGACACAGAAGAAACTACCAGCAAA
>VDFB02137365.1:15188459-15402955 GCA_007258455.2 Sequoia sempervirens
TAATTTTTTTTTTTTATAAAAATTTTTAATAACAAAACACAAACGAATATAAAAAGAAATAAAATATATTAAATTTCGATCAGGTACGGATTTTCACAGTCGGCCTTTTTCGAAAGGCATGAAATCAATTTATTTATAATTACATACTATATATTTGTATTCATATATATAAAATTTATATATATATATATATCTATATATATATTTACTTATTTATATAATGGTAAATAATTACATACAAGCACAGAACACAGATTTCTGTGTAAAAACAAAAAAGAATGACCATAAATTTAAAATACGTACGTTTTTTTTTATTTCAAAATAATATTTCAATTCTTTTAAAAATACCAAGATTGTTCTTTTCTACAGGAATAGCAGAGAGTTCGTGTATATCAAAATAGCATTCGAAGAGTTTATTTTTCATTGTTTGCAAACCAAGATTTTCTAATCTCAACATAAAATTTTCTCTTCAAGGAAAAACTATTTGTTTATTCATTTTCAATTCTTCAAAGAAATCCTTTAAATCCAAATCACAGTCAGATTTTATTTTATTTATTTATTTATTTATTTTATTTGCAATACAAATTCATTCAAATCACAATTTTTGTTTATTTTGCAGATTCAGAAAATCAAAGGTAGAGACGAGAACCTGGAGTCCTGCGCTTCATTGAGAATCTGATGAAGCTGGTTCCTGATGGTCTTTACGAAGAGCTCCTCCTTCTTGCTTCCAATCTTCTCTAAGTCATCGTGCTCAAATCTCGAACCCGATCCTTCGTTCAGAAGACTCCAAAATAACTAGTACTAGATTCCCAAACCCTTTCTAGAACTCTCTTCAAATTAGCAAAAGATCAAAAACCCCTCTTCTCTTCAGATTCCAAAATACATAATAACTTGTGCAACTTCTCAATCCCTAATCTGTGTGTGTGTAAACTTACAAAAATTCATAATTAAATAAAAATATATTGTCCATCTCTCATCAAAACTCTAAAAAAACAAAAATAAAATAAAACAATTCTTTAAAAGCCAGCTTTTTCCCAAATCTGTATTCTTATTGGCTCACACAATCTTTTTATTCTTTTATTTGCTTTATTGTTTTAATTTCTATTTTTGCAACATTACTTGCACATCACAATACTTATTTAATTTAAATAAATTATTCTAATAATTATCCACCACCAACTAATTAATTAAAATAATTAAGGCACATTTAATATTTAACTATTATTTAATTGCAATATATGACTTTCAAAAATAATTAAATCATTTAAATATTCAAATATAATTTAAATCTAACATTAAGACAACTAATTACTTCCATCATTAAAATCAAATACACCACAACATATAAAGTACCAACATTACTCAAAAGACGACAAAATACAAGACACAACCCACAAATGACGACATTTACAAACATGAACAATACCAATCAAAACGAGACGATCTGACATCATGGGACGGGAGGACTTCATCGTCACCTCTGTTTCAACATTTAACCGTTGGGTTATTTGGTGCTCGCCCTGTCCTGCCGAAGCAGGTGGAATCGAGGCTTGTACCTGCAATCCTGCATACAAACGAAGTTGTGTACATGTGCATATATACATAACATCAAAACATTAAATCAAAGTATCAAGATTGTGAGAAGGAATCGCAACATAGCAGTGGCACTTCTAATCCAGTGATGCCATATTGTCCTTCATCACACCTATTCTAACAATTATAATCTAACAGACGAACTAACATTTCTAAACTAACAATTCATCTCATGACATAATTCATTAAATCATTGCATCATAATATAATTCTGAAAATCAACTAACCTAACTAACCACAATGTCATATGAAATAAACAAAGATCATCAAATGTCTAACTATCCAACTCACACAATAACAGTACCATCATAGTATCAAGGTATCAAATGAACACATAGAAAAATAATAATAAATCCAAACAGTAAGAGGAGGGGTATTACATCCTCCCCCTCATAAAATCGGCTTACTCCTGGAAGGTAAACAAAAGAAAATAAGATTCCCTAATACGGGAGGCATCCACCCTCACCAAGATGGTGAACTAATCATCAATAGAAACTAGAATCAAGCTCACACATAAGAGTAACAAATAATATTAAAAGTATTAATAATATGGGGGTAATGCAGCAGAATGTTCAAATTGAGGATGAACCTGAATGTAGGAGTGGAAATTCCACCTAATCATTCCGAATGTATGGGAATTTCTTACATTTTTTATGAGTGGATTTGTTTGGTTCCAAGAAGGAACCCCGATAATAAAAGGATTGAATCTTGAAGTGCTTCAATGTGCGATTGGAGTTGACCTTCGTTGACTTCGATTGAAATTATCTTACTAGTCACTACATTCCATGTTCCTTGATGTGATTCATCCCTTGTATTTCCTCTCATGTATTTTTCTTATCCTATATGTGCCTTACTTCTATAAAATTCTAGAGGATACTTCTTTTTAAATTAAGTTCAAAATTTGTGGATGTCAGAAGAGTCAAAACTTATCTAAGTTTTGTTCCTTTTTCTTGTTTTCTAAATCATTTTGGTCTAAAAAATTGTATGAACATAGATATTAATCAATATTGAATTCAATTTTATAGCTTCCTATCTCATGAATCTTTGTAGTTGGTTTTGTTAGTATAGCCAAACAACACTATGTGTTGTGTCATTTAAGGGTGTATACAAAACCTACTTGGAGTCCAAATTAAAAATACTCTTTGTAAAAGCTCACACAATTTTATATATAGCTGTGAAGCAATTTGGTGAAGTATAAAAAAGTTTGATTTGATTTGGTTAATTTTTTGGGGCATGTGTGGAGAATAACATGTAGAAATTTTATTTTTCAGTATTTTTTATGCTTTATTTTATAATAGATGTTTAAATTCTAGAAAATGTTTCAAAAAAATAGATGAATGAATGGAAATTTATTGAAAATATTTTGATTTATATGAATTGTTGAATGTTTAAAGTAAACTCTAATTAAGTGAAAAATTATTGATGCTCATGAAATATTGTTTCAAATATTTCAATTTGATGATATTATTTTATGGTCTAACTAAAAATTTAGTGTCTAACACATATTATTTCAAATAAACATATTCCCTTTGAGATTAACACCAATATCACATCATACCCTGAAGTGAACCTAGTAGTGTCAAGCCCTAACTACTGGAGAATTGGGTTTGAACTGAGCCAGCCTTTATCTTATCATACAGATCCCCCAGGGCTGCCTGTAGTTAAATATTTCAAGAAGGATAGGCTCTTTTGTGGTTTTCCTATGAAGAATTTATTTTCCCCATTGCTGCGAGTAACATCACCATCAACAAGAACTAGTACTAGAATGAGGGCCTATTTTGAAATTTGTATTAGTTTTGATTACAAGGAGAAATCTTGTAAAGCAAAAATTTAGTGCAAGTTGGTATTTCAATATGGAAGTTGAGAAACTTTGGAAAAATTTTAACTAGAGATTACATCCTTTGAGTTTATTTTTCTTTGGTAGAGTCACCGAGTGTAGAATTCATGAAAAAACTGATCTTGGTGAACTTGATCATGATTTTTTTTTAACTAGGGTATGTTTGGCCATGTGTAAAGTGAATCCACTAATAGAAGAAGTTCTAACTGATAGAAGACAACAACCATTAGCAAGAAATACGCCCAACCCTAGTGGATTTGGAAATATTAAAAAATTAGTTGATACATCAAAATGGTTTGGTAACTACAATTATTATAAAGAAAATCCTAACCTTTTGCAGGAAAATAAACAAGAATGTTGATATCGAGAGACATCACATTAGAAATGAGAAAACTATATTGATGAGTCATCATTCTCCTTATAAATGGAAAATGTAAATGAAGAGAAGGAGTAGGAAAATCGAGTAGGAGATGTGTGTATTTTGCTCCATGTTGAAAATTCACAAGTTAAAAAAGGAATTTCTTTCTGATTTTATGAAAGATACAACATATCAAACTTTTAGTTTATCTCTATCTAATAAAAATATAAATTTTGGTATACCTTGGTCTAACAAAGTGTAAAGTGAAGACATGACTAGATACATGCAAATTTTTGGAGGAGAAGAAAGTTGAGAAATGGACATAGTCGTTCATGGAAATGAGCAGAGTAAAGAGGTAAACCATGAATGAGGGATGAAAGAAGGTAGAGTATGGTCACATCAGAAAAAGTGTGTGCAATCAACCTTTAATGAGGCCGTTTTCATACATATGAGCCAAGTCATTGGTAAGTAAACCTTTGAATTTACAATTATTAAAAGCAGAAAATTTAGAAGAATTCAAGGTTATAGTAGAACCCTTGAAATTCTTTTGAATGAATTTAAGAATAAACCTGTTGCAATTCATACCAAAGCAACAATGGAAATAGTGATTGAAATAAAAATAAGTTATTTTTTGTAGGGCTAATCATTTTATATGAAATTAAGTTTGGTTAGTTTAGGGTTAGTTTATTTTTGTAGGGTTTGTTTTGTTTTTTTTTTTTCTTCTTTTTGTTATTGCTTTTCTTTATTTTTCTTTTTCATTTGACCTTTGCATTAGCAATTTTTTTTTAACTTATCTTACACATGAGATTTAATTCAAACATTTGTAAAATTATGTTGTGAAATGAAAATGAGAAAACAATGCACAATAAATACATGATTTAAGATTTACTACAAAGCTATATATATATGTGTGTTTTTGTATTGTATATACTTAGATTATCAAAATTCTTGCTTCAAAAGATCAAAAAATCAAAAAGAGTAAGTCGAGCTACAAATAGGAGTATCCATTTAGTCGATATGGGGTGCCTCATATATTAGGGCCAAATACCCTATGTAGGTGAGTTCCTGGTGAACTTCAAAGTCACAAATATGGAGGTCACTGAGGAAAGGCCAGAGTGGAACCACTTCCCTGTGTTCAAGGAACTAAGGAATATCATCCATGGAAAGGATTTTGATGGTTGAGTGTGCAACAGACAAAATAGTATCTAGATTCTCCAAATATTTAGGGCTTACTATAAAATTGGAAGTCAAGTGAACATATTCAATAGGAAGCCCAATATCTAGAAGTGATGCTACAAAATGAGAAGCCATTTCAAAATAGAAATGGAAGTAGCTGCTAGATTCTACATACTTTTCCCTGATAACTAAGCACAAATTTGGTACAGTAAAATTGGAAGTTTGAATGAAGGAAAATTGTTCAAGCCTTTGTGGTGTGATACTTCCTAAGAAAACATTTTTGGCAGTGAGAGCAAGTCAGTAAAATTGGAGTATCAATAACCTAGAAGCAAGAAAGAAATAGCAGAGCAAGAAATATAGAATAACAAGAAAGCTAAGTAAAAGCATGAAGAATTCAAGAAGAAGTGCATAATTTATAGAAAGTCATTACTTGAAGTTGCAGTACATAGTTTCCTTGTGTGAAGTCTTGGAAACCATAAGCAAGGTGGCAACTGAATAATTATCTTTAGAATAGAATGTTAAATCAAATTAATTTTTTACACAAAGTTGGTGATAAATTGCTTCAAATTTGATCAGTATGAAGATTTTGAATCAAGGAAGTTGAATATTTTGAAGTTAATAGTGGTAATTTCATGTATTTTTTTTAAGTTGTATTAATTATGGAGGTGCTTCTATGTGCAAAGTAGAAAGGAAAATGAAGCTGGTAAGGCAACACACATCATCACCTCGGTAATTTGAAAGAAGTAATATGTGTGAGTTAAGGCATGCAAATTTAATGCAAACTAATGTGATCGTGTTTCAATGTTACCATGACATTCCCAATTCATTAATGTGGTGCAAAGCCATCAAATCGAAAGTGCTAGCCGAGTATCTAGGGGTTTCCATAGAATTTAATCGAAAAGGTGGTGACTAATGGTTCTAAATTTAGATTTAAAATTTGGTGATTAAATTTTTCGTTCCTAAATTTTAATTTATGCATATTTTCTAACATATAGCGAGTTGTAGTAGGCTATGATTTTGCATAAATTGGTAAAATTTAGCTAGAAATATGCACCAACAAGGAATTATTAAATGAGTTTTCGAGAAATATTGAATTGATAAAGGGATTTGCATTGAATGAAAAATCAAAAGGCAACCTTCGCTACCACTGTAATTCCGAACCTAATAGTGGACAACATTGGTTGCAAGAAAAAATGAGCTATCATTGCAATATCTATATATAAAAAAATCAACTCTTTAAGTTATCCAAATATCTCTATCAAGGCTATAGACGTCTAGCTTGCAGTAGAGCTATGTTTGGGGTGAATTACAGAGATAACCTTGTTGGGGCTATGGATGCTTGATTGGAAGAAAGGCTCTATCCTTGGTTGGCTTTGGAGGATTGCCATATTATGTAGTTCAATGTTAATGAACTATTTTTTTTCACTAAATTCTGAAAACTAGAATTAATCAAAGCACACAAATTTTTATGAGGTGTTTTACTTTTTTATGCCAAAATTTAGGTAAAGGTAAAAGTTATTGTTTTAAAATATGCATAAATTATAATTTATAGTTCGTGATTTAATCTCAAGTTTTGGTTTAAATTTGGTTTTATTGGTTGCAAGTTGTGTGGTCTCACAGTACACCCCAAGATTATAATACTTGGGGACCTAAGAGAATTTTTTTCTAACTCTTATGGTAGGAGCTAGCTAGTTGAAAAGATCACTAGAGGTAAAGAGAAAAGAGAAATATTTAATAAAGAGTACTTTATAATGTAGTGTTATGGGTACTAGATACCAAGAATCGAGAATGCTTGAAAAGGGAAAAATGTAATGCAAATGTGAAAAATGTTCCAGTCCGATAGTTGAGGTTTGGTAAGATGGAAGTTCCAATAAAACTAAATTATGGGGAAGATTCAAGGGTAAAGCTGAATACTGGGTACCGGGTAGCGATGTAAGGTGAAGTTTTAAAATCTTAAGGTTATCCAATGAGTCCAATAATCTAGTATATACAATTGTATAATCATGCAAGGATTTGTAATATGATTGAAAGCATGTTATTTATGATAAATTTATATGATAACAATTGAATGATGATTTTATTTACACAAGATGTTTATAAATGTTTTTCAAGTGATTTAATGAGTGGAATTTGTGATTACAGGAGATGCAGCAGGCAAATCAAATTTGTAGACAGATTTGATGGTTCTGCTAGATTCAACAATACACTTTAAAAGCTCATGATAGAATAGAGTTTGTTGCGAAGATACATTAGATATCGAGAAACCAGAACTCAGATTTGAAGCGTGCAACAAAGAAGTGTATCCATCTTGGAATTTTCTCATTCCTAGAATGTTCAAATCAAGGATGAATCTGAATGTAGGAACAAAAATTCCACTTGATCATTCTAAATGTATGGGAAGTTCCTACATTTTGTTTGAGTGGATTTTTTTGGTTCCAAGAAGGAACCTTGATAATAAAAGGATTAAATCCCTAAGTGCTTCAACATGCGATTAGAGTTGACCTTCATTGACTTCAATTGCAATTCTCCTACTAGTCACTACATTCCATGTTCCTTGATGTGATTCATCCCTTGGATTTCCTCTCATGTATTTGTGCTATCTATCTATTCCTTACTTCTATAAAAGGCTAGAGGATACTTATTTTTAAGTTAAGTTCAGAATTTGTGGATGTCAAAAGAAACAAATCTTAGATCTAAGTTTTGTTCTTTTTTCCTATTTTTTGAATCATTATGATCTAAAAACTTGTATGCATGTAGATATTAATCAATATTGAAGCCAATTTGAAAGCTACCTATCTCATGAATCTTCGTAATGAGTTTTGTTAGTTCAACCAAACAAGACTGTGTGTTGTGTTGTTTAAGGGTGCATACAAAACCTACTCAGTGTCCAAATTAAAACCCCTCTCTTTAAAAAATCGTATTGTTTTATATGTAGCTATGAAGCAATGTGGTGAAGCATGAAGTGGTTTGCTTTGATTTGGTTAATTTATTGGGGCATGCATTAAGAATAACCAAGAGAAATTTTAATTTTCAATATTTTTTATCCTTTATTTTAGAATAGATGTTTAAATTATGGAAAATATTTAAAATAAATAAATGAATGAATTGATATTTATTGAAAATATTTTGATTCCTATGAAATTATTGAATGCTTAAAGATAAATCTACTTAAGTGATATCAAAATCATGGATGTTCATGAAATATTGTTTCAAATCTTTTGATTTCATGCTATTATTTTATGATCTAATTGAAAATTCAATGTCTAATATATATGATTTCAAACAAACATATTCCCTTAGAGATTAACAACAATATCACATCATACCCTGAAGTGAGCCTGGTTCTATCAAGACCGGACTACCAGAGACTTGGTATTGAACTGAGCCAAAATTTATCCTATCATACAGATCCCTTAGGGTTGCATCTGATTAAATATTTCTAGAAGGATAGGCTCTTCGTAGTTTGTTAGTGAAGAATTTATTTTCCCTATTATTGCAAGTAACATCACCATCAACAAATACCTACTCCTTAGTGAAGGATGGAATCAAACACAAGTTGAAACCTTTGAATAAAGAAGGATAGGTATGTAATGTGACTAGAAAATTCTTGGTTAATGTATTTAGATAATTAGTGAAAGAGGATGAGGATGAATATTATTATTTGATAATGCAAGTTGCAATAGTGTTGGTTGTGTTCAAAATGAGTAGAGTGGAAGTTTTAGTGGAGAAGAAAGAGGTAAAATCCTTCTATTTTTTAAATTGTTGTTAATTTATGTGAGCATGATAAGATTGGTGTGGAAGAGGACATTGAAGCAATGAAATAATTGGTAGAAGGTACTATAGCTGAAATTTTGGAAGTAGATGAGTAAGTAGAGGTTGATTTGTTTGATGAAGAGATTGGTGCAAATGTATATCTTGTGATTTATAATTTATTACAAGATGGGAAGGACGAATCTCTTGTTTATTGTCTAACATTGATATGAGTGAAGAGGAAAAATGGATTCTAGCTAAAGGATGTCTTTTAGAAGGAAAGGAGAAAGAGTAACACAATGATGGCACCAAGATTGATGAGGAATAAGTTGTTGCAGGAGAGATAGAGGAAGAGGTAATGTATGAAATTAATGAATTTACTAAGGTAGAGGAAATGGATGCTTATTAATTTCAAGAATTTCATAGTGGAAATTGGTGGGAGTTGGATTATGTGAAAAGAGGGAGAAAGAGAGGAAGAATTAAGGATGGAAGAGACATCAAGTTGTATGGAAAAGTGAGGAAGAACATGGAGGCAATTTTGGATAGCGGGGTGAGTAAATGCATAAAGCATAAGCAATATTTTGAGTATTTGTTAAAATTATTTGGGATACCTATATAAGACTCATCTTGGTTGTTAGAAGCTAAGGCTAATCATTTTTGTTATCCTCTTGAGAAGTGATAGGGTCACTTTTCTTTCTACCATGGGTGTGTGATGCAGGTGCATCTATGGTTACATGCTAACCTGCATCATTTGATTTTTAATCAATCTTAATGTGAAATGGTTTTAATTGATATTGAAAATTATTTTTAATGTTTTAATGTCCAAAAATATGATTAAATAAATTGGACAAATTTTGGCTTGAAACATACATTGTGAAGCATGCTAGAATTGATAATTTTTAATATTAAATTACCAAAAAGAAGAATGGGTGTGGGATTATTGAGAGGGGAAATTTAAAATTTTAATTAATGTGATGTGATACTATAGGTATGATTTGGATGTCCAAGAGGAGTTTGAATTCCAATTTGAATTGCAATTCAAATTGGAGACATGGAGAAATAATTATGCTAGCTAGTGGTGGCATGCCTGGCTAGGAATGGAACAAGCATGCATTGGGGAGTTAGAATATGGAATTTTATGCCATTATATGATTTTTCTAAAAGGGGGCATGGAATTGAGCATGGTTTATTTTCTAGAGTTGGGTGGAAAAGAGTAGGTGATAATTGATTTTGTTTCATTTTATTTTGAGTTCCTAATTTTTGGAGTTTGATGGTTTTGGTGTACCATTCCTGGGGTGGACATTTTTAGATGTGAATGTGCAGGTTGAAGATAGAAATTAGTTTCATTTTATTTTAATTGCATTGGAGTTGTGTACTTTTGATATTTAGAACATTGTTGCATGTGCAGGAAGGAGATTGCAAGAAATTAGAGAAAGAAGGAAGCATACCTATAGATGAAATTTTTGCCTATAAAAATTCATTTAATTTTTTTTTTTCATGGATTCTCAATATTCAATGCTACCAATGTAATCCCTTTCATTTTGATTGTGATGCATTGAAGTTGCAAGAGTCTTTGAGCAATTCAATTTTCATTGTTGTTGATTTTTTGTATTTGAATTAATTTAAAATTTATGAAATTATTTGTGTGAGTTTGGAAGTGCTGAGAGTTGCAAGAAACCTTCTTTCATTAGATATCATCCATAACTAAATGATGAATCCACATCATTCTAAATATCCCATTTAATTTTCATGCCATGTAATCCTTGGTGTTGTGATAATCCTCTCTTGAATAAATTTTAAATATGATATGCACACACTCAAATATAATATCAAAAGCTTGAGAAATAAATTAGAAATGATAGGTCGAAGCCAAGAAGATTGAAAAATTCTAAAAATAAAAATTAATAACTATTTAGGAACTATAATCATCTATTTTATCACTTAATACATTATGTCAATGCATAAATAACTAAAAAATATTTAAAATGGCAAGTGGATGTGGGGGTTTCGTGGCATTGATGCCGAGGCTTGAGTGTCTTTGCAATGACCAAATTAAGGTTTTGGAATTCCTGACCCATGTACTCTTACCCTGCTTTATTATTATTACTTTATCCACTGATATTCTACATGTAAAAAAAATTTCATGTGAATTGTTTCAACCAATTTCATTCATTTTTAAAATTTGTCGTTATTCATATAGTTTTACTCCCTTAGCTATCATTCAAGAGGGGAGAGAGTATTAGGTTGTAATGGAATCAAATGTACTAGTGAGTGGTGATCTACCTAATGGGATTGAAATATCCTCAAATGAAGAAATTGTAATCACTAGCAATGATGATGGGGGAAAGCATTCATTCAAAGATATTTTAGTGGTTTTTGAACACTTCCTTATTCTAGAATCAACAAAAAATTTCAAGGTGTGTTATGGCGAGGAATATGAACTCCAAGAAGCCAAAGATGGAAATGGTATGTAACCTCTTCCCTTCTTGAAGAAATTGTTCCTCACCCATAATTTGGACATGAAAGAGGTAATAGTAAAAGAAGAAATAGGCTTACCAAGGTTGCTATTTTATTCACAGCCATAGATTGCACACAAAATTTTGGCAAGGTAATTCTCAAATGAATGGATAAATAATGTTTGTCGTAGATAATTTGGCATTCAAAGAAAATTTTGTAGAATGCTACAGAGAGAGTTGTTTATCATATTCTTTGTAGATCACAATATGTAAAATATTTTTTTTTAAAAGCAATACTGGAATGTAGTGGTGCAGAGGCACCCTCAAGTTTCATGTCTTCAATAGGAAAAATTGTCATTTTTATTTTTATTTTGTGGTTTTCTCATGTAATAAGGTCTTATAAAACCATTTTATATGTGTTTGAGTCCATATTAGGTCACTAGGTGTGTTGGAGTGTCAAGTTGCACAAGTTGTCAATTTTGCAAAATGTTGTCAATGTTGTAAAAGTTGCAAAAACAAGGAATATGAAGAGTCATAAGTTGTAAATAAGGGAATTTGAATTGTTATAATCTAAAAATTTGGTTGAGAACCATTGGAAAATGGTTGTAAATGTTTTAAAAGGATTTGTAAGGTTTAATACATGGTTGGAGGAGGTGGTGGTTGAAGTTTTGGAAGTTGAAACAATAAAATACCTCTATTTTTTGTATTTATGAACATTTCCTTATTCTTTGATGTATTAAACAATTGTATGATATCATACTAACTATAAATCAATTTTTTTTGTTAAATATGTGAATCTAGTGTCTATTGGAATTGGTTTCATGTAATTTCATCAAGTTTCTAGCAAGTTGTGTTTGTTTTACTAAAACAGGTCTGAAACCCAAGTAGACCTAATTTGAGGGAGAATAGTCCAAATTTGAGTCTTGTGTTCCAAAAAAACCCTACCCCAATTCTTTATATATTGTATAAAGTCGAAATGGGTATCTATAACTATGTTTATATTTTTCATATCAAATTTGGTTTGAAAGTTATGACCAAAAAACATGAATTTGTTGCTCCACTTCAAGCTTAGTCAAAAGAGAATAGTCAAGTTTTGAACCTTTCCTTCCAAAGTAACCATATTTAATTTCTTAATATGTTAAATAAAGATAAAAAAGGTATCCAAATCTAGGTTTTTTTTTTGGAGATCAAATCTATCAGGGAAGTTGCACCCATTTTAGTCAATCTAAAGTACTACTAGGAGATTAAGGTCTAATGAATGAAAACCCATCATGTGAATGTTTAGAGATTGAAAGTTTGTTTTTTTGAGGATTTTTTATAGTTGTTCACCCTGCTTTGCATCAAAATGGTATCAAAGCTCAAAGATTTAGGTAAGAAATTTTTTGGAGTTTATGTATTATCTTTTTGCAGGTTGAAGGAAGAACCTGGATGCCAAAAGACTAAGCTAAGGGAAAAGAAGAGGCCTAGGGTGAGGTATCACAAAGAAAAGAAGAATAAAGGTTAAAGATATTTTTTTGAGAAAGAAGAATGAACATGTTGAGGAGAATAGTTCGTGGAGACTTGCAGAGTAAGGAGACACCAAACAAGAAATAAGGGAAAGAAAAAAAAATGAGAAGGAAGAATAGATGAATGTCCAACAAGAGATAATAAATTTGAGGCAAGCCTTGGAGAAAATGAAATAAATTCAAGAAGAAATGGAAAAAAGAATAGAATATGAAATGCAATAGCTCATTGAGAGAGCAAAACAAGAAAGGGGTTGGTATTTACCAATAAGGAAGAAGGTAAAGTGGCATATCAAACAAATCATTCATAAGAGAAGAATGCAAGAGAGGACAATAGAACAAGACATTGAAGAATCTTTGTTGATGAAGGAAGAGCAATAGCCATATGAGAAAAAGGTTGGACAAAAATCTCTAGAAGGTGAGTTGCAGCATAGTCTATATACATGTCAGATGTTTTGTGAAGGGTTATCAACAGCTGTAAGTAGATTTCAGTCCCCTCAAGATGAATAAATTAAGAAACTTGAGTTTCTGCTTAATATATATAATAGAGTTGTTGTTTTGGTTGTTGAAGAATTATTGAAAGAATAATTTAGAGGTGCAAATAGAGGATAAGTTTATATTGACAAGTTCAAACATCTTTGTCAAATGTTTAAGAAACCTACAGTGAAGATGAAACCAACATGGGACTATTTAAAAGATAATGCAAAGGGATTTAAAGACACTAGACAAGAGGTTTCAAGCATAGTTCTTATGTTGCAGACCCTAACTCAAGAGGATCTTGAGTTCTTTTCTTCCCTGGGAGTATGGTGCAGGTGCACCCTCAAATTTCATACCTTCAATAGGAAAAAGTGTCTTTTTTTCTTTTTATTTTTTGGTTTTCTCATGTAATAAGGTCTTCTAAGAACATTTTAGATGTTCTTGAATTCATATTAGGTCACTAGGTGTGTTGGAGTGTCAAGTTGCACAAGTTATCAATTTTGTAAAATGTTGTTAATGTTGTAAAAGTTGCAAAAACATTGAATATGAAGAACTTCATAAGTTGTAAATGAGGGAATTTGAATGGTTGTAAGTTAAAAAGTTGATTCAGAACCATTGGAAAATAGTTTTAAATGTTTTAAAAGTATTTTTAAAGTTGAATACATGGTTGGAGGGGATGGTGTTTGAAGTTTTGGAAGTTGAAGCAATAAAATACCTCTATTTTTTGCATTTCTAAATGTTTTTCTTATTTTTATTTGACGTAGTACACAACTGTATGATCTCATACTGACTCCAAATTAATTGATTTTGGTAAAGCTATGAATCCACTATTTATTGGAATTGGTTTCATGTAATTTCATAATGTTTCTAGCAAGTTGTGTTCATTTTACTAAAACAGGTCTAAAACCTTAGTAGGCTTAATTTGCAAGAGAACAGTCCAAATTTGAGTCTTGTGTTCCAAAACAACCATACCCAAGTTCTTAGTATGTAGTATAAAGTCTAAATGGGTATCTATAACTGTGTTTATATTTTTTTAACCAAGTTTTTTTTAAAATTTATGACCAAAAAACACAAATTTGTTGCTCTACTTCAAGCCTGGTCAAAAGTAGAACATTCAAGTTTTGAAGGTTTCCTTTCAAAGTAACCATATCTTATTTATTCATATGTTAAATAAGCCAAAAAGGGTATCCAAATATGAGTTTTTATTTTGGAGATAAATTCTTTCTAAGAAGTTGTGTCCATTTTAGCCAATTTGAAGTACTACTAAAAGATTGAGGCCTAATGAATGAAAACCCATCATGTGAATATTTAGAGATTGAAAGTTTGCTTGTTTCAGGATTTTTGGAGTTTTCTAACCTTTCTATGTATCATGTAGGAAGCTCTATTTTCAAAGTGGTGGCTTGGTCACGATATACCTTAAATGATGAAATACTTGCTTTGTCCTACCTAACATGGGTAACAATCAAGGATTTACCCCCTCAATTATGGGCATTTTAGCCAAACTAATTATCTAGTTTGGAAAAGTAATGAGATTAGAAGAAACCAATGCAAACCTAATGAGCATAAATTCAAGGCTTATGGTTTCTCTAAATCTAGGTGTCGATATTTTGGAAGAAACTATTGTTGAATTAGATGAGAAATTATTCCCTCTTAAAACAGATGTCTTAGGTGAGTTAAATGCCTACTTAGTCTATACGAAAGAAGAGAATTTTAGGAGGAATTTCCCCATCCTAAAAATGAAAATCACTAAGAACAATAAAAAAGCTTCAAAACCTAAGGATTTTGGGGGTGTTTTGGAAGTAAATAAGGTTGTTAACCAAGATTTTGTGGTTTAACTAAATGGTATTTGTGAAAACTGTAATTTAGATAATGTTAAGAATAAAAATGTAATTGAGTATTGACTACTAGCACCAGCATTGAGCAACTTCAAATATATTTTGTTATAAGGGATCTTACTCATTCAATTCAAAAACCCCATATTTTAATCTCGATATCTATAAAAACTAATTTTGATTCAAAATCTCCCAACATAATAGAAGACCATGGGAATAATGGTTAACTAAGTCATAAGAAAAAAACCCAAGAATTGGTGTTAGATAAAATTAATCAAAGCATTTTGGAAAGTAAGAAGAAAAGTGAACCTAAGAAATCAATCAAGCTTGATCAAGGCATTATGGGTATGGGAATCCAGGGTCTTAAAGCCAACTACAATGAATAAATAAGTTGTGGAACTGGTGGGGAAAGAGATATCCTAGAGGTCTCTTATCTAGAACCAAAAGAATCCTCCTTAGGTAGGATAACAAAGTTTTCCTCAAAAGAAAAAGAAGTATCCCCTTTAGGGTTAATTGAGAAGACAAATAAGGATTCAGTGTAAGAGTATCAAAATGATAGTAACCAGAAAAGGTTGGAAGTTGGATTTGATAGTAATCATAATAAATCAAGGTTAGAAGTAATAGTCTCTAACCCCAATTTCTTCTACCCCTTTGAAAAAACTAGTTATAAGGAATCTCATGGTCTAGATATAGGTTTCAACAAAGATATAATAAATAACCTGTTGTGTAAGAATAATAATGACATTCAACCTAGGAAAATAAATTTATGTCCATCCCATTTGATAACCTTTCATAATAGATACAAAGGATTGTGAGAAATAAATCTCCTTTCCACAAACATAAGAATGATCATAAAGGAATTGATAAATCCTATGATTCTTTAGAGAAACCAAATAATGATGGTAAGAGAAAGAGGCAATATAGAAATCAAGAAAAGGGTCCCTACCATAAATCTTGTAATAAGATTAAAGAAAATAACTTACCTAAATGTCTCAATATTTTTAAGAATAGCTCAAATGAACCTGAAAACATGGAGGATGATGCTTCTTAACTATATAATTTGGAATATCAAGGGATTATAATCCCCTAATAAAAAATACATAATTAGAAGGTATTTAAATATTGAGAAAAGAAAAATGTATTCCTCTTACAAGAGGTTAAAGCTACAAAATTCACATTAGAAAAAAACCTCAAATTATAATATGGAAAGACGCTATCCAATTCTATACCATCCATGACATGGGAAAGGGTGGTGTGGCTATTCTTCTAGCCAATCAGTGGGCTAAATATTTATTTTAATTTTAGTATTTCACCTTGCAATAGTGCAACTTGTGTTATCATAGAAAAAAATAGCTATAATTTTGGAATCTTCACTATATATGCATCCAATGACTATAGGGAAAGAATTAACCTATGGAAATGAATGTGTGAGTTGCCTAATATTTCCTGGCTTATAGGGGGACTTTAACATGATATAAAATACCTAAGACAAAATTGGGGGGTCAGAGTTAGAATGGAAAGGTAATGAGAAATACTTCTGGGAAAAATTGAAATCAAAGTTAAAACTATGACTCCCTAGAAATGGTAAAAACATTTCTACATCAATTTGGTTTACCTAGTGCAACACACAAAAACACAAAAAACGGATATATTATCCATTTGATAGATTCTATGTAGATAGGGAATTCTTCTTTTTTGACAAAATAGAGGAAGAAACGAGAGTAAAGGTATATCTTTACATACTTTCAGATCATCATCCTATTAGTTCCAAAATATTACTAAAACATAGGAAAAGAGGTTCACCGTAATGAGATCAAAATGATGAACCTAATTCTCACTAGTATTTCATTCAAATATGAGGGTTATAATGCATAAGTGAGAATAAAAAATCAAACCTAACCAATATAGCAATCAAAAGGCAGGTTTTAAGAGGGGAAAATGTTGTGTGCCTGTTACAAAAAGTTGGGTCCTAAATAAGGTTTTGGAAAATTTGTTTCTAGGTTCTATTATTCAATGTATGCACTCCCAAATCCTAGTTGGAGATTTTTAGAAACTCAAAAATAAATTATGTAGCTCAATTTTTTGTGATTTGACAACTTTCTTAGCATCTTTGACAACTTTGACAGCTTTAACAACTTTTACAAATTTTCTCTCCAAAAGATCTTCAACCTAAAACCTGCAATCACACATCAAAGGAGAAGGAAAATGTTGTTTTGTTAGGGAATATAGGTTTTCTTTGGTCAAACCTTGTTTTTGTAATGAGACAATGCATAAACGAATGATGAATGAACAACAACATGTAGCAACTCACCAAACCTCAATTGAAACCTTGAGTACAAATTAACAATATTGCATGAAGTGGCCTCAAAGAATGTAAATCTTGATCACAACACTTGATTAAAAAAAATGTTTGAATATGATATCTAATGTTACATCAACACATTAGCTCAACAACATGCATGATGCACTATGCCTTTGACATGATGAATGAATCTTGATTGTTGCAATAAACTTTGATAATTTTTTCCTTGAATGCTCTATAATACTCTTTTGAATATCCTTAGCTTGCACAAAATCTCCTAGGATATTAGATGAAACATAGTGAAATAGCCTTATATTTATACATACATTAACATTAAATATCAAAATTCAAACATCACAGGCCAAAATCAAATATAGGATTTCAAATAATTAAAATACCGCCAAACACATATTCCAAGGGTGGGTTCTAGGTCTAAGTGAGGATCCATTTCCATGTAGTGAATGGTTCCTAGCTCACTTAGCTAGGACACACTATGGGTATTGTGAAAGGTTATGTGAAAATAGGGTCCTAGGACCTAGTGAGGACCCATTTGTCAGGTGGTGAATGGATCCTAGGAAACTAACCTAAAACACACACCTTCAAAATTTAAATTTTTTGTTATGGAATTTATGAGTGTCAGGTTTTATCCATCAGAATTTGTAATTAATTATGCTTGGATTTGAATTAAAGGGGTCAATTAAGGAAAATTAACCTCAAATAATTAATAAATCCCTAGATTAGTGTGAAAGTATAAAGGTACACTTTACAACACCTAAAACAAGGCATCATTAAGTCCATTTAGTATAGAAGGGCCCTAAACTTAATATGAATGTGTAAAACACATTACAACACTAAATCAAGGCATAATTAAGCTCATTTTA
This sequence comes from Sequoia sempervirens, assembly GCA_007258455.2. Lineage (NCBI taxonomy): Eukaryota > Viridiplantae > Streptophyta > Pinopsida > Cupressales > Cupressaceae > Sequoia > Sequoia sempervirens. The sequence goes on from VDFB02137365.1 coordinate 15,206,624, forward strand.
TTATTAATTATTCCCAAATTAAGTGTGAAAATGGGATACTTTTTTCAAAAATACATTTTTCCCCCACTTTAGTGAGAATATTGTTGATGGGTGTTTTAGCACTTCTCAACACAAAAAATGCACAAGTACAATGCCTCTCTTGAAAGGTAATTCCTACAACTAAGTTTTAGAAATCACCCTAAGGTCTCTTGGGTGTTAGGTCATGACTAAGCTTGGAATAGTTCAATGGTTGATGTAATTTGTTGGTAATCACAAAGGTAATTTATGGTCACTAAGCTTGGAAGTAATTGGATTTGCAAAAGGAGTTTTGTAAATTCTAGAAATGTGGTACAACTACTGCAAGTTCAAGAAAAATTTCTAAAACTCCTCTTTACTCATGAAATTTGGCTTTGTTATGATGCTAAAACTTTGTTTTGACTTCAGTTTTCAAAGAAAGGTCAAAAGGGAAAAGGGATAAGAAGTTTCCTAACCCTCAAATAATGTTGAACAACAGTAATGGAGAATGATATAGGGGAAAAATTTCCTAAAACTTAGTTCCACTTAGCCAAGGGAAACCTACAATCTCATGGAACAAGTGCAACTTGTAGCACAGGGAAAACAAACAGATTTAGCGATTCAAAGTATAAACAATACTAAACCCAAGTTAAATAATTGAGCACAAAGGAAAGCTAATAACAACATGCATAATTTACCAAACACACATTCAATTCCATTGAATAACCTCCATTATCCTTCTCCATTCCACCATTGTATGATACTTTCCCTCATATTTCTCTAAGTGTGCAAGTATAGCCTATGATAGTATGATTTAGCAAAACATAGAAGATTCTAAAATAAGATAGCTTCCAAAAGTCATAAAATTTTGGGAGGAGTAACAATGATGAAGGTCAAGCCAATTTCTAGAAAATAGGGTTTTCAAATTTCAGGCTCAAATTGAAAGATAGGAAAATGATTAAGATTGAAAGATTCAACATGCATTGAGATTAGTGTTAGTAATAATGCAAGTGATAAAGCATAAAAGGTGGGAATTAAGATTAAATAATAATTTAGTCTTTAGTTAAGATTGTTCGAAACTCAGAAGAATAATGATTGCATGTAAAGGATAAAGATTAGCATAGAGTAAATGGTTTGTTCAAATGCACGAATGAATGAATTAAATAAATAAAGTTATTTAATTAATAAAAGTTTGCACATAAAAGAATAAAACTAGATAACTAACTAATTAAAATAGAGAGTCCATTTGTTAGAGACAATCATATATTAAATCAGGAGATAACTTACTAATTTAATTAAATCTTGACTTAAGTGGTGAATAGCTAATTAGATAACTAGAGATTATCCAATCATAGAAGAATATGCCAAGAATAATTATTTTTATGAATTAAATGATTATTTAATTCAACATTTGAATTTTGAGGATTAAATTAAATAAATACAAATTTATTTAATTGACTAGAGAAAAGGTTAAAGAATAATTAAATAATTTTAAGTGATTATTTAATTATAGTTGAAAATGTGATGAGTAAATTAAATAAGAATTTATTTAATTTTAGAAAGAGGATAACTTAATTAGTGACGTAATTAAATAAATAATATTTATTTAATTAATCAAGATTGAATAAAGGTAACAATGAATTAATTAAATAATTTAAAGTTATTTTACTAATAAGGGATAAATGACTTTTAGAAAATAATCAGATAATTAACATTATTTAATTATGACAATGAAGATATTAATTATGACAAAAAATAGAGTCGCAAGCCTAGACCAAATTTAAGTGTCTACAGTTTTCCCCTCTTTGATACAATGTCATTCCAACATTGTGTCAAAGAAAATCATTCAAAAAATGTCCGAGTCATACCCCAATGTGAAATAGGTAAGGGTATGCCCCCTCGGGAAAAATGACAAATTTTCAAAAAAATTCAAAAATTTTGGAAATTGTCTCAAGCAGTTAATTTGATAGCTAGAAGTTTGATGGTGGTGAAAGAAATCAATTATGCGGAAGTTCAGTAGGTGAAATGGTCATTTGAAGTTAGTAAAAAGTGTTCCAAATACACAAGGTTTGAGAAAATCCCTCCAAAAACCCTTGGTATAAATAGGAATAGGGTGGAAAATCAATTCATTTGCACCCCTCAAATTTAGAAATCTTGATTTTTTCTCTAGAGAAGTCAGCAAAGATGTTGTCCATTCCCCACATAGAGCACCACAGATATCAGATTTTTGATCTTCAAATCACCAGCCGACGCGGGTCCCCCGGTATGTACTCAAAAACCATCTTTTGAATTTTTGATTTTCACACATTTTTAGGCATTTAAACTTTAATTTTAAAATGTGTCACTTTTAAATCAATGCATATGCTTCTGCAAGCGACACATGTGACTGTGGAACAACATATATGTAAAAACATGCTTAGGCTAGAGTTTGCATTTAGGTTCAATGATCACCTTTGTAGTCTTGAGTTGCATATGTTAGATACAGTCTTGTATTTTGAATTCTACAACACATTTTCTATTTTGACACACATTTGCATGATTGATCAGTTATTTGATTGTGCACTACATTTGTCAAAATGTGACGCATATGCATGACTAATTGGGTGTGATTGCTCATTAGACACATTTGCATTAGTATAACACATGATTAAATGACACATGTGTAGTTGTACGACGCATTTTCAATTTGGAATGATGCATGTGCAATTTTGTAACACATTTTTTAAAAATGTGATGCATTTGTGGCTTACTATGACACATTTGACTTTCAGGGACACATTTGTGGCTTCCTTTGATGCATCTAACTTCTTGTGATGCATATGACTTTCAGTGACACATCTACCACTTCCTATGATGCATCTAAGTTCGTGTGAAACAACTAACTTTGCACGATACATCTATGGCTTCCTACGACACATTTTACTGGTATAAAAAAAATTGATTTTTGAAATTCTATTTTTGAGTTTTTAATTGTATTTTTTCATTATGACTAATTTAGAGTTTGCAGCATGTGATCTTGAGGAGTTAATATAGTTTTTATAGGACGATTCATAGAAGACAAATAGACAAACTTTCTTGCAGAATGATTGACAAAGAAAAATATTCAAAATCCTAATGTGTGCTTTTGTAGAATGCTTGTCGAAGATTATTTTGAAATAGGTTGTCTGATTAGATTAGATCATTGTCATTTGGGCTTAAAATTAACAACTATCTACTGTGCTTGGTTAATTCACACATTTTGTTAGATTAAAACCCAATTCAATAATAGAAGTATCCTCTCCCCTTGTGCACTCATGTGATCCTGGGTGTAAGAGAAACTATTATTGACTCTAGAAATTGGGTCTTCCTTTGTGGGAAAAAGTACTCACCCCAAGGAGACTCAAACCAACAACAAAGCTTTTTAGCTAAGCTACTCCCGACCAGTATACAAATGTTAATCCTAATGGAAAACTTAGGATTACATGTGCAAATTTGTTATGCAGACAAGTTTATCTTGCCTCACACATAGCCACCTGAATGGGTTCCCTTACTAAAAATCCAATTGTTTTTAGTTTTAACCAAAATCCTTCTATTTGCTAATGCAAGAGGTCAGACCTCTGAAGTCATCTCACATACTTGCAGTTCTTAATAGAGATTAAAATTTTGTCATGGGAGATTCATGAGAACTGAAGCTTGGATGACTCATAGAAGTGAGTGTTGTAGAGGGGAGCTAGTGTGGTCAAGCTTATAATCATCCACTCTGAATAATCATAGCTAGGGAAACCCAATTAAGAATTTAGCAGATACTATCATTGTCAACCTTAGGATTGTACTTGTATTCTAGAATTATACATGTTCATGTTCATCAAACTTGAAACATAGTTTTTTCTGATTGTCTTTATTTACCAAAATTTGATCAAAAATAGACTGAGTCAAACCTACAATTCACTAGAAAACTGCATCTGTTAACCAAAAAATCACATCTGTCAAAATCGAGTCACATTTGTTTACTAGTAAACCCCATTTTTCATAGTGGGTCACATCTATTTACCAATAAACCGCATGTCATAGTGAGTTGCATCTTTTTACTAGAACACTGCATCTGTCAAACTGAGTCGCAAGTGTCAAACCTATATCTACTATTCTATTAGACTGAAAACCACATCTGAAACCATCTGTGATGCATCTAATCTGATGAGCCATATTTGAAGTCTGGAATTATGCATCTGCCTATCACAGGCCTAAGACATAGTTTATTGGTAAACCACATATGTCACTGAAAACTGCATCTATTAACTTCTACAACACATCTGTGAATCTGAACCATATTTTCCTAATTACTAGAAAACCAAATTTCACAGTCATAGTTTGAGGTCAAATAGTCAAAAATAGTCTCTGATTATCCTTTCACAGTGATCTCTGAATAGAAACCATAATGATTTGCTCATACTTTTCACAATTGCATCCTTTAGGTATCATTTAGCCATAGCTATCTAGACATACTAGTTGTAAATCTTAGTTACATTTCAGGAGTCCTAGTTATCTTCAGATCAATCAAACTTTTAGGAGAATCACCTTTTTAGATTTTAGAATAGGCCAACTTTTCATACTTTGGATAAACCCTTGCTTCAACGAAAATTGTCATTTGAACCTAATCACTTGTTACACATATCTTTTGTCATCTTCGTGATTCTTTCCAACTCATCAGTCTAGTTTGGGAGGTCAATTTATCTCTTGGTCTTAGTCTCACAAAAGGTCCTTGAAAAACTAAATTGAAGCCTTGGTTAAACTTTAGATGGTTAGTAATCTATTTTCAAATCTTCCAAAATTGATTACCTTTAGAATTTTACCTATAATTTTGCATACTTAGATATAGTCAGTTTAGGACACCATCATTTTAGACATTCCTTATTTTCCAAAAAATGGACCAAAAAAATAGTTGCATTAGCAGTCATCCCTTATAAAAAAAAAATCCAAAAATGTAGCTTAGTTTACATACCTTAGACTTAAGTTACCCTCTTTGCATTGTCATACCTTAGACCTCATATCACATACCTTAGTCAAACTCCACCTTTTGTCATAACCTCACCACCATGTCTACAATTTACCTTGATATGCTTGCTAGTCAAGTTGAATACTAGTTACTCTATAATGGTCAATGCCAACAATCCATAGACTTCAAAAGACAATTTATCCAATCCAAATGCCAATCAATGTCAACCCATGGTCAATTACCCACATACCCTTCCTACCAAAAATCCATAAGTCCTAGTCATTCAACCATTTATCCTCACTATAAAGAGTCACTTGACATAATCTATTCCATTAATCCATGACAAACATCTATTAGCCATACCTATCCTAACCTTGACAAGGGAAACCAACCTTCCAATAATCCCTTCCAAGCCTCCACATCCTATCCTAGTCCTTCATCCACTAATCCCTTCCAAGCCTCCATGGCCTATCCTAGTCCTTCATCCACTAATCCCTTCCAAGCCACTCCATCTCAATCTACATTGAGTCATGAAAATACATCTAGTCATGGTCTCCAAAGTCACATCCCATCTTCTAAACTTGAGGATACATGTCAAATGGAAAGTCCAAAGCATGACATCATGGCTTCACCTTCATGTCAAGATCAAAGTAGTCTATCCCATGACCCTATCTTTAAGTCCATCCAAGAATTCCTTCTAGACAATCATGGCATCCAAAATACACCTATCCTTGATCAAGATTCCATTCCCAACCATATCATTCAAGACAAATCCATCTTTGATCAAGACACTACTGTTTAACAAGAAGTCCAAAATGATCCACTACTTGACCTTTATGCCATTCATGATCAAACACTTGAAGACAACCCTATCCAAGTACAAAACACATCCATTTCCCATAATGAGAAACTTTCCTCCTTTGGACACATAGATGATATTCCTCTAGAACGAGAGTCTCCTACTCTATACATATTTGCAAATGATCAATCTATAGTGAAGTTCATTGGAATCTATGATAGTGATCATAAAGATGGTTTCAACATCGAATTGGAAGCACCAGTAGAATCATCTGAATCTAATGTGTCACAAAATCACACCAAAGATATCCAACATGTCAATGAAGCTAAGACATCCTATCAACTAGGATCATCCACTTTTATCAAATTGGGCTTTCTTGTAGAGGAGAAGATTCCAAGTAACAGTTCCCACAAACACAATGATGGGTTAGCATCTTGCTTTCAAAACGAAAAAATACCCCATCGCAAACAAAATTTGTCAAAGCATGTAGTATCAAGGAAAAGGACTAGGCATACACGATCAAGGAATTCTAGAACCAATATATTTTTAGGAAAATCCTAGACATCAATATCTTAGTTATCCTTTAGTCAACAAATCTAATGATGTTAATGGTACCTCCTCTATATTGGGGGAAACTTTATCTGATACAAACATCAAAATGGAGGCCATGAGTAGTTCTTACCATAAGGTTTTTTCCAAGACTCCTTCCATCCATACCATAAATTATCATTCCATCATGAATAAACCTTCCATTTGGAACCAACAAAAAAAAAAATCTTTCAATTTCAAAGTTCAAAATCAAATATCAAAGGCCATTGAATCAATAAAAAATCCAAGTGGAAAAATAGAGTTAAAATGAATCCCAAAGAAAAGTGGACCAAGCAAAGAAAATAGTTCAAAAGTAAAAGTCAATCAAAATGTGGAGCCACAAGAAAAGAGGACTCCAACATATAATAAATGTCCACCTCCTTTAAAATGGTCATCAAGCAAGGAATATAAAAGTCATGGTTCCAAACATTATCCCAATCCAAAATCCAATCTCCATCATCCATCACCCCAAGTTTGGAAAATGAAAACTGTTACATCTAAATTGTCAAACATGTCTACCATCATCCCTCATAATCCAACATCTCGCCTAAAGTCCAAAAATCCCATGTCACAAATCCATCGCATCTTGGCAAGAACTCTTTATGTAAGGACTCTCATGGCTCTCTGTCATGATGTGCATATTTTGAAAAGGACAACTCTAGTATCAACAAGGATCACAGTGACATCAATCAATTGTATGCAAGCGTTACGATCCTGACAAGGCAACTTCTTCATCAAGGTCATTATTGGCATATCATGGAACCAGTCTCTACATCAGCACCATCAATGGATTTAGCACAATCAGTGATCATCTAAAGCATCAAGGCCATCCAAAAAATACAAAAATACAAAAGAAATGAAAAATAAACAAAATTGTCACCTTGATGAAAACCTAGGAAACAGGCATCTTGGTGACACCAAAAAGAACAAAAAAAAAGATTTAAGAGAAAATTTTTATCCAATAGTGAAAACCATGCTTATGGCGCTTTCGATAAGTACCATGATGAAAACCTAGCGAATAGGCATCATGTGTAAGAAATTATCTATGCAAACCATTACACTTTGGGGCAACTTGTCTCATCTCCCATACCCTTTGTATGACATTTATTCTGAAATTTCCATCTATTCATCTAACCCTTACCACTCACGTCCATTTTCCCACCTACTTTGATCTTGATAAGGACTGGTGTAAAAACGTAAATCATGCTTTGGTAAAACTCTTGACATGTCTATCATTTGGTCATACACTATCCATGAAATATCAAATCATAGCCTTCATAGCATTTTCCAAACCCATACCTTGAAAAAAACAAGTTATCCTTGTTAAAGGATCAAAGACAACTAAGAGGCGGGTGGTGAATCCGTTGTCACAAAAATTCAACTTTAAAACTTCAACACATATGCATTCCACAATCACACTGCTTTGTTATTAAGCATAGGTAAGAGATACAAAACAAAAAGTAAGATAACACACTAAACACTAGAACTACGTGGAAAACCCAAGGAGGGAAAAACCATGGTGATGATTCACTCACAATATAAAGTTGTTCTAGAACAAAATAATATAAGGCTCACTGCCTAGAAAGGACTCACTATCCAGATACAAAAGATCACTGCTTACACGGAGGCTCGCTACCTAAAAAAATATTTACAAAACAAAATAGGGCCTTACAACCAAAATGAACTGAGAATAGTGCACCCAACAAGTGTTGATACAGTTTTGGTGATGCTCAAAATACCAACTTGACACACTTCATTATATTCGCTAATTTTCAAACTTTCTACTGCTTCATCAAACACACTTCTTACTCAACCACTTTACTTCATCATACCAAAACATGTTCAACATTCACATATATATAATCGATCTATCTGCAAGCATTAATTAGGTTGACCTAATTAGATACATTTCATATTTACCACAAAGACCAACTATTAGTCTCAATCATCCATTAACTATTTTCAAGAAAGTAATTCAAACTTTCAGCATGCTACATTATGTCGGCATAGATCAAAATAGGTCACACATAGATTTGCTTAGCAACATTAATTCACCATTTTATAATTACCCCAAGAAGTCGGCCAGGAATAGAATTCAAGCAAAAGACAATAAACATTTTGTTGGTTTCCACTACACTGCACAAGCACCAGAGCACACAATATTCTGAACATGTATAACTTCAACAACTAAGGGGAATTTCCCAAAATCGTGAGTAATAAATGTCAACTATAGAAGAGTGCAAACTAGAATACTAGAGGCAGTAGCTCGAGTACCGGTTCAAATACCATACCAAAATACCCGATCAAACATAGACTTAAACTTGTAATCACAACATGGTGACATCAATGACAACACAAAAAATATAGAGATAGTTAATCTTCATCATTTTTTTAACAATCTCCCCCTTTTTCATTGATGGAAACATGGGACAAAAACTTCTCCTTCAAACTCTCCCAACAATTTAAATTTCTCCCCACTACCAAAAAATCTCTGACTCCAATCTCTCCCCCTTTGACATCAATGGCAAAGGGTGACGAAAAAGAAGGTGTACAAAAATTTGAACATGGTGACATCAAAAATCATAAAGATTCCCAAAAAAAAACTTCCAGATGACCAAACTTTTCTTCTCCCCTTTTTCTTCTTCTTCATAGCTAAAACAACAGGAATAGAATGTTCAAGATTCAAGTAAAAATAATGCTTTTCACCTGAAAAACTTTCTTGTATCTTTCCTCAAGAACTAGATGCAGTTTCTTCCAGTTAAATGTTGTTGACTCCATTCAAGTGCAGATGCTTTCCAATATTCCCAACAGAGTAAAAGACGGTGAACAATATAAACTTTGTCCATCAACATCTTCTGCATTAGTAAGAATTCTGAATAGATGGTCTAACCAGACCTCAACAATTTCCTAAAGAAGCTAGAAAGTCCTAACTACATCATATCTCTGCCTTTGCACAACAACTAGTTTAGCTTGCAGTTCACCAAATCTCAACCTCTGCTTTCCTTCTTTATCTTCAAATATGTCAAAACTATTTCCAATACGATTTACTTCTGACTCAATTGCTTCAATTTTACTTCTAAAATTGTCTACCGTAGCAGGCCACCAGAGATAATACTTGTAAATGTCAGATATTTCTTTAATGCACTTCTTTGTTTCCATGATCAGTTCAGATAATCTCCATTTAGCTATATTTCACCTCTTTTCAACCAAAGCTTCAAATTTATGTCCTTTCGGACCTTCAAGTAACATTCTTTCTTCAACAATCTCAACAAGATTTTCCGAAAAAAATTAGAAATAGCTGATACATGAATACTTTTTTGAAGTAGGTATTCTACCAAAGCATCATCAATTTTCAATCTATCAATAGGATATGTTACACTCCATAATTCACCAAGCTTATTCATCTTCCCCTTAACTAACATAGACTATAAGTCATCAAAGGATACACTCTCCTTTTCTTCTGAAATGTCAATGATATCTTCAGTTATAGCCTTTTTCTTTTCCGATTCCAGAGGGGATTCACTAGTGACAATCTCCAATTCTCTTTTATCAGAGGATGAGCCCACCTAAAAATGACTCGATTCTGATATACCGAAGCAAATATTTGATTTCAAAGATGTGAAATAAGATTTATACATACTTGCACTATCTACCAATGCCTCTAGGTACTCGTAAACCTATTTTCTAATAGGAATCCTAGATTCCCATACCACATTATCTTTTCTTGGTAGGGAACTCAAAAAGTAAAACACCAAGCATACCAACAAAGATTTTAAGTGAAAAGGGTAAACCTCAATTACCGACATTCAAACATTCTCAGAAAGATTCTCAAGAAACAAGCTACAAAATTCAAATTTCCTATTCTCCTTAACCATCATGTGTGCAATATGAACAACAATGGCCGATGTGGAACCTTCACGATTTCTAAAATAGACCTTGTAAGAAATTTCCTATGTAACATACCTTATAGCTATATCCTCGAGAGTGTTTATCAATAAAGCTCGTGGGTATTTGTTAATACCAATTAATTCCTCCACATCTTTGTACTTTATAGTTTTCTTTCCAGGAAGGTTAGCAATACTGCATAACCCAGTGATAGCCTCAATTTCCTCCTTCATAACCAAGTAGGGTTTTTCCAATACAATACTTCCATTCTTGAAACAATTCAATAAGAACAAGATAAACTGTTTATCGACAATCCACAGAAAATTCACTCCACAAATCCATACCTAGGGTTTTGATGTTTTGTAATTCACCTTTGTTCAGCCCTAGTTCCATTTCTTTCCTCTTCTTATGATCAAACTATTCTAGGTCAACTCCTTTTAGCTTCAGAGGGATGACATCACTTGATTCTATGTCCATTTCTACACTTTCTTTAATTCATTATTTGAGACTTCTTTTTTTTTCTTTTTCTACCCTTTTTGCAAATAGAGAAATGAATTCTTTGACTACCTGAGTTAATTTCTTTGAATTTCTTCCAGAATTGCTTTAGCTCACTTCAAGGCCACTCCAAGATCGCTCATGTTCTTCAAATTCTCAATTAACCTAGAAGAATCACAAGATTTCAACTTATACACCATTGAATTTACCCTAATCATGTATAAAATGTGGCAAACACCAAAAAGCTACTAAAAACATCCTTCCCAATAAAGAAAACCTTAATTTGGTCTGCAAATCTTCATACCAACATAATTTCTTCTAGTTTCTTTTCCAAAACTTTTGAAAACTCATTTTTCACATTTCTGCCCCATGCTAGCCTCTAACACACCATACAACAAGGGTTTTGTATAATTTTTTGATAATGCTCCCCTTAAGACCTTGCTAAGTCTAATTATTGAATAAGTCATATGTACCAGATGAGGGAACAAACCCATGAGTAGTTTCAGGTTTTTCTTCTTCTTCATTCTCTTTCTTCTTCCATATCTTATTCCTCTCTCATTTCATCTCTTCTTTGTCAATCTTCTTTACCGGATCATTCTTCTCTACTGTACCAGACTACTTTCCATTCTTACTTCTGAAAACCTTTGAGATATGTCCAGGTTTATTACAATTGTAGCAAACAACACCTTTCTGATTAGTCTGACCTCCATTACCTATCCTCTTGCATTGATTCACTTTGTGTCCAAATTTGTTACAAGTATAGAAGTAGCCATTAAAGGATTGATTCATTCTGCCTCCATGAAATTTGTTCATCATCACCCTGCTCACTGTATATCTACACTTAGTAGCCTTATGTCCAAACTTCTTGCCTGAAAAACATTGTCTAGAGAAAGAGCCAGGAAACTGATTCTGATTCATTCTGCTTCTACATTTTGTTGATCTGTGACCATATTTATTATAGGAGACACAAATACCATTAAAAGAGGGATACCTCTATGCATTAGGTTGTCTCACAGGCTGTATTCTTTCAAAATTACTCTTCTACTTACCCTTGTCTTGAATTATCTGATTGTCCTTAGAACTTTAAACAGCATCATTTCCCAAACTAGCTTTGTCTTTACTTGATTTATGTCTAGCAATCAATTCTTCAAGCTTATTGGAGCTAGATTTGAACTTTTTCTCGCAAATATTTTCGTTCTCTAGTTCAATCATCAGGTTCACCACCTCCTCTTCAAGTTTAGAAAATTAATTAGCTTTGTTTTGTACCATATTATTTAGACATTCATCAATTCTTTTATTTTCTTCTACTAACACTTTTAGTACAATTATTTCTCGTTTCAGCTACTCACATCTCTATGTCTTTCCTTGAATTTCTTTAGTTGTTCTTTCAACTTCCAAACACATTCATTTGCATCATCAATATTTTCTTTCAGATCTCTATTTTCTCATTCCATTTTGTCAAGATCCTTAAGAGAAGTCTGAAGCTCTCCTAAGTTATCATCCATCTAATCAATCTTCAAGATCTTCCTTAAGCAGTTAAGCTCCTCTCCAAGGAACCAAAGCTCTGATACCAATTGTTAAAGGATGTAGGACAATTGAGAGGGGGGGTGAATCAGTTGACACAAAAATTCAACTTTAAAAATTAAACACATATACATTCCACAATCACACTGTTCTATTATTAAGCATCAACAAGAGATACAAAATAGAAAGTAAGATAACACATTGAACACCAAAATTACATGGAAAAACTAAGGGAAAAACCACGGTGAGGATTAACTCACAATATAAAGTTGCTCTAGAACAAAAAAATATTAGGCTCACTGCCCAGAAAGGGCTCACTATCTAGATACAAAAGCTCGCTGCTTACAGGAAGGCTCACTACCTACATAAATATTTACAGTACAAAAGAGGGCTTTACAACCAAAATAGACTAAAAATAGTGCACCCAACAAGTGTTGATATAGTTCTAGTGATGCTCAAAATACAGACTTGACACACTTCATTATATTCACTCACTTGCACACTTTCTACTACTTCATCAAACACACTTCTTACTCGCTCACTCTACTTCATCATACCAAAATGTGTTCAACATTCACATATATACTTGATCTATCTGTAAGCATTAATTAGGTCAACCTAATTAGATGCATTTCATATTTACCACAAATACCAACCATCAGCCCCAATCATCCAAAAACTATTTCCAAGAAAGTAATTCAAAATTTTAGCACGCCAGATTATGTTTACATAGATCAAAATAGGTCACACATAGATCCTCTTAGCAAGATTAATTCACCATTTTATAATTATGCCAAGAAGTCAGCGAAGAATAGACTTCAAGAAAAAATCAATACATATTTTTTTGGTTGCCACTACATTGTACAAGCACTAGAGCATGTAATATTCTGAGCATGTATACCTTCAAAAACCAAGGGAAATTAACCAAAACTATGAGCAATAACTGTCAACTGCAGAAGAGTGTGGACTAGAATACTGGAGGGAGTAGCTTGACTACCAGTTCAAATAACAGACCAAAATACCAAATCATACATAGCCTTAAACTTGTAATCACAACATGGTGACATCAATGACAACACAAAAACTGTAGATATAGTCAATCTTCTTCATTTTTGAAACAATCCCTATATGACATAGTCCTTGGAGACCATATAATAATTTTTCTAGCCAAAAATCCTCATGTCACTTAACTTTTACGAAAGCCACCCATCATCTATTCATACCTATCGCATGACCTGGTTTTTCCCTTGTCAATGGTCTAAGGATCTTCCATCGTCCCATCCAATCCTGAAAAATTTATTCCAAATGCAACAAGCCCAATCCATACAATCTTGACATGCATCCTAGCGCATCATTCAAAACATTCCTTGGCTTTGTTTCTAGCATTGCTACAAACCTTGATCATTTAGTCACATTATTCTCATCCTCACATTGTTTTAGGATGTTTCCTTCCCACATCAAACAATGTCATCATCATCCTCATCACTCGCCAATTGGTTTTCAAATTGACTAGGGGCAAGATCATGGTTCTCGTTGGATTCTTGTGCATGCTTGCTTGCTTGCTTATAGGAATCATTCACATGCATTTGTCACGATCCTCATAAATTCAAAAAAATCTCAAAATGTCCTAAAAAAAAATCCAAAAACATCATAAAATGTCCTCAGAAACTCCAAAAACATCATAAAAACTTCAAAAAGATAGAAAACAACAAAACATGTCAAAAATCCAAAAATAGAGTTAGAGTCAATTGCATCAGTCATTCTTTGTCATTTTTCAAACTACATTGCCTCTATGATTGGACATAGGCAAGGCCATCTACCGATGTGCCCCCAAGGCATTAGGTTAGTCCTTTTAGGTTTGTCTGTATAAAATCATGACTCAATCCATTTGTCTATAAGACAAGGTCATTGGTTGTGTCAAATTACGAGGTATCTATGTGTATAACATAGGCAAGGCCATCAATCGATGAGCCCCAGAGGTCACACTAAGTTAGTCCATTAGGGTTTGTCACATTCTCTATCACACACATCTCATATCTGTAAATAAATCAAATCTTTTTCAGTCAAACTCTAGTCAAACTACAAGGTCTCTATGTGTATGATGTAGGCACGGCCATCAATTGATGAGCCCCCAAGGCTACACTAGGTCAATCCTTTAGGGTTCGTCAAGCACAAACAATTGTCAGAACATCAAGAAAAGTCACACATCAATTAGACAAACTAGTCAAATCAAACAAAATTGCCAAAGCAACAACCAAAACAATCAACTTATGTCTGCTACAAGATGTGTCCTTCCTGAAAATAGACATCATCAAAACAATCAACCTATTTCTTATAAAGGATGAGTCCTTCCTGAATACACACACTATCAAAAAATCATCATATCCTTATATAGGTTGTCACATCAATGGAATCAGACTTAACATATTATATGGTACATGTCTTTTTGAAACTAAGGTTCATCATGATTTATACAAATAATCACACAATCAAAACTAGACTCAACATCTTATGTGATATGTGTCCTTCCTAAAACTAGGATTTATCAAAAAATCATCTTATCAATCCCTTAAAACAATCAAACAACAAACATGATAAAATTTTGGCAAATATTTTTATTGGCTTTTGAATTTATGGCTTGTTTTATCTTATCTTTTCTTTTTGTATTTGTCTTTGAGTCCAGTTACTATCTTCCTCGAGGATGTCCCATGAAGGATTTAGAGAAGCAACAATGTATTAGGACTCTTTTTCTTTCACTGTTGTTTTTTGACTGTCTTTTGGCTTTAACTTTGAGTCACATTACTAGCTTTCTCGAGGATGTCCCATGAAGGATTTAGAGGAGAAATGATGTCTCATGACTTATATTTTATTTGTTTGTTTTCTATATTTTTTCTTGAAAAAAGACTAGGGCAACCATGCCCTTAGTACGAGTTACGACATTCCTTGTATGTCACTGTTTGTTTTTAGTGGGTGGATGACCTTGCACACCTTGGTATATCTCATATCATGGTGTTTGTTGTCCATTTGTATCAATTACCACCTAGTGATGATTTAATGCAAGGCCTATTGTGTTCCGCCAAAATATCGAAGATTTCTATACTAATATCTATAACTATGGGAAATATCTAGGTTAGTAGATTAGTGCATAATAAAAAAAAACCAAAGTAAATAATGAAGCACAAAGTAGGAAATAACAAGAAAACAAAGAAAGATATCACCATATGTCTTCAACCTCCATGATTGACCTCCATTAAACCTTCTCTATTTTCTGCAATATGTAGTTTTCCCTTAGATTTTATGTGAGCAACCTATCACTATACCAAGACCAAAGAAAAATGTTGAAGGATTTGATGACAAATACAATACTATGCAACTATGCAACTAGTAAGCAACTATGAAATATGCCTAAAATATGCCAAAATTCCAAGAGAGATGAAGTGTTCCTAAAATAAGATTGCATGAGATGAAGTCAAGAGCATGAGAGATGTCAAAATGAGAGAAAAATTGCCATTTTATAGATAATGCAATTTTGGATACATGGCCAAGATTAAAAGTTGACAAGTGCCCTAGAACCAATGGAGAAGGTTCAATATGATAACCCCCAATTAGGGTTAGGGAAACATTAGGGTAAATTTGAAATGAGTGGACAAGATTTAATTTGAGAAAATCAAATAAAGGGTTGAAATGCATGTGACAAGGAGATAATGATGGCACACAAAAAGAGAGAGTTGGAAAATCAAATAATATTAGCAATTACTTGATTTATGGAGGAAAATTGCTATTTTGAATTAAAACTCAATTTAATTCAAAAAGGTGGGGTCATGTGATAGTAAGAAATTAATTTGAATTATTTACTAAAAGAGGAAAAATTGGAAAGTGGGACCAATTTAAATAAATGATTTTATTTAAAGTGGGGAAAATTCCAAGGTGGACAATAATTAAATAAATTAGAGAGTCTATTTAATTATGAGAGGACATGTAAGAATTAAAGACATATTTAAATAAATAAATAAATAAATAAAATTTATTTATTTAAATAATCAAGAAGAAATAATGGGCCAAGATAATTAAATAAATTAAGGAATTTATTGAATTATGGGAAGACATTAAAGTATTACTGACACATTTAAATATATAAATTAAATTTATTTATTTAAATAATCAAGAGGAATTAAAGACAATGAATTAATTAAATAATTAAGAATTATTTAATTAATAGCTGAAAGTTGACAAAAGGACATAATTAATTTTTTTAATTATGTTACGAAGAATGTGGTGAATAATAGAGCTTGTACGCCTAGGTCATTTTTTATGTCTCTACATTTTTCCCCTCTTTGTCTTAATGCAACCTGTTCCATTGTAACAACAAAAATTTAGTCAGAAGCATGCCCCAGCGAAGGTACAGAGTATCTATGCCCCCTCGGGAAAATTTTCAAATTTTGGGCCACTGATAGGAAAATTTGGAATGTGTCCTGGCAAGTTAATTTGATAACCAAAAGGGCGATGGTGCAAGTGGTTTCAGATTTTGACATGTTTAAGGTAGTCAAAAGGTTGGTCAAAGTTGGTCAAAAGAGCCTGCAATAATAAAAATTTGAAGAAAAACCCATTTTGACCCTATAAATAGGTTGAAAATGGGTAAAAGTCAATTCATTTTCACTTTCACACTTGTAAATTTGGAGAGCTCAGAGCTAGGAGACTGAGCACAAAGATGGTGATTCCTATTACAGAGCACCACAGATACATTGTCTAGTGCTTCCAATTTCCAGAGGGTGCAGAGGCATCGATAAGTACACATTGCCCACTTTGTCATTTTATTGTTTTTAGTGCTTTATTAAGGTTGTTAATAAGGTCATTGAATGCACCACAATGCATATGTGTTCATGTAAGTTGCATTTACAATCGTGTTCCATGCATTTGATCGTTCACAATGCAAACACAACTATCTCATTAGGTTTTCAATTAAGTGTGATGCATTTGACAATTATCAAAACACATTCACTATTTTGAGCCACAAATGACAAGTATAGCAACACATTCGAAAGAGTGTAACACATTCGTTAAGCCTAGTGATGCATGTGATTTGACAATGACACATTTGATGGACTACAATGCAAACAATTTGAAGATGACACATTTGTGAGTCAGAGCGACACAAGTACCATAGTGTGACACAACTGTTGTACAAAATGATGCAAATGCCAAACCATGATGCAAATGAAGTCAATGTGACACATTTGATTTTGACCAAGGTTGACTAGAGTTGACTTAATTATAGGCTAATTTTTTACTTATGTTTAGATAGAGAGATGGCAATAATGATATTTAGGAATGTACTAACTCTCATTTCTGCATGTGTAGAAATGATTACCACCAATCTATACTCAGGAGTGTAGACCATTGACATATGAATTTAGAGACCAGCTGATAGACCAGGAGTGGAGGCGATTGATGTGACTACGACTATATTATTTCACCTATATTCCTAATATCCAGGCTAATAGGGGGCTACTAACAACACTCTGTGAGAGATGGTGCTCGAAGTCCTATTGCTTCCACTTGCGAATGGGAGAGGCTACCAATACCTTGGAGAACATGTACTATATTTTTCATATTCTGATCAGAGGAGAGCAGGTGGTGTTCGATCCTCACCGAGGAGTGTAGGCTATGATAGAGCTATATGAGGTAGATGATGGTGCGTGCCTTGGTGTCGATTGGTATGAGATTCAGTGGGAGTACCTAGTAGAGCACTACCCATGGTGGGATGCCATGTTATGTACTTTGATTGCCAAGGTCCTATTTCTAGATCATCGAGGACATGGATTCCCAATTGAATGGGGAGATGTATTAGTATAGATGCTGGGAGACATGATAGTCTTTGCATGGGGTCCTTGTTTGTTGGGTATTTTATATCATCAACTACATAAGGTAGCATACAAGGGTGTGAGTAGCATTAGTTGTAGCACAACATTACTCATGATCTAGGCCTAGGAGCATATTCATGTCTTTCAGCCACCTATTCAGAGGCCATAGTTAGCATATGGTATTCCTTACGTGTATTTGTATGCGGGTTCTCTTCAGTAGACTAGAGTTGGAGAGACAAGCTTCTAGCATCTTAGGATAGACACAATGACAACATTTTTCTAGAGGCCATATAGAGATTGTGCACATTGGGCCAAAGAGGGAGACCATTTGTCATTTTTCTAGTAGTTTCAATATCTTATTGGATGGATAGTATAGTCTCAGTAGATTATAGAGATGTACCTTCCCTAGCAAGTATTTCGTTAGTTTGGAGAGAAGCAGGGTGTGCCTATGGGGACTGCTAAGTATGCATGGTCATTGCAAGAGCCTACATGGGGTACTACTATATCAGTTCCTTTTTCTAAGTAGCATATAGATAGATTGGTTGTGCAACCATGGGGTTGGAGTGGAGGTCCTACAGATGCAGGGATGACTATAGATTTTGATTTATGGTGGTAAACTCATATACATATTCCCCTGACCGATCCTGATGGACCAACACCTGTGGACTGTAGATCAGTGATACCACGGGTTCAACAAAGAGGATGAAGAGGTAGAGGGAGAGATGAAGGCCGAGGAGGTAGAGGGAGAGGTGGAGGTTGAGGAGATGGGGGGAGAGGAGGTGGAGATGATGGAGGGGACAAAGGAGATGGCAGTGGTGGTGAGAGGAGGAGGAGAGGAGGGGACAAAGGGAGGTAGGGTAGGAGATTTAGACAAATAGTGGAGAGAGCAGCCTTGGATGCCTTCCTAGAGGTGTTGAAGGGGGAGGAGAGAGATTAAGGTCCCAGGTAGGAGGAGGAGAGACAATCGGAGGGGGAGGGGAGACAAGAGGAGGAGGTCAGGCTGGAGGGAGAGGGGAGACATGAGGCAGAGATGGAGGGTAGATAGGAGGAGGTCCAAGCAAAGGTGGAGGTACAGGTGATATAGCTAGAGCAAGAGGTTCTTGATGTAAGGGGAGGAGAGGAGGGAGCTGGTGATGATGAAAATGAGCCAGACATTGGGGATGAGATTGATGAGGTGGAGAGGAAGGTCCGAGAGTGGATGATCGACAAGGAGCCAGAAATATCTAGTGTGCTTCTATAGTCGAGAGATGCTATAGTGGATCAACACCTAGCTGATATGCAGAGGAGACTAGATGAGGCCACTATCGATATTAGATACCTACAAGCAAAGCTTGAGGTTACACATGTCAAGAGGGATCTTGTAGAGATCTGACAATGAGAGACTAAGAGCTAGTGTACGAGATTCACTCAATTATGTACATGGTCAGTTGTAGATGTTTCCAAGGAGCTTGCCAAGGTCAGTGCAAGTAGAGGACAACATAATATCCTATATGAGAGGGAAGTGCTAGCCAACTGGAGAGATCCTGGGTTGTCTATATTATACAAGGGATAGGGTCGGGGAGTACCAACTGCACTCATAGCAGTTGTAGCTAGAGCAGTGTGGGTGGATCTACATCCTCAAGACATACATTGGGACACAGGTCTCACCATTCTCACATGCATTCTTCTAGCCATAGGTCAAGTCATAGTCATGGATCATCTGGGTCAAGGCACAAATCAGAGCATAGCCAACCTCGAGTCACAAATCCATCAACCTCACAGACTCATGCCAAAGTTACTTCACAACTTCATGTCATTGTAGAGATGATGTTGTTGGATTTTTTGGTTGTGTTTCTAATATGTGGTTTTCATTGATGTCAACACTATTAGCATTGTTGCATTATAAGTTGTATATGTCAAGGATGTTGAGAAAATTGTAATAAAAAGTGCTACAGGTTGTCAGTGGTGGAGTGAAGTTCTATATGCCAGTGTGATTAGTAAATTTTTGTTATGAGGTTGTGGAATAAAGGGTTTCTTGTTGAGCATATCTATTTTATCCATGTGAAGTTTCAGAGATCTGCATGAAGAGTTGATCGAGCTATGGTGATTTTCATTCTGACATTTTTTTTGTTACTTCAATTTGTGTTCCTGAATGAAGATCATGTGATTTCAGCAAGTTAAGTTGTTGTGGATGATTCTTTGATGTTTCACGATGCTTGTGGATGTTTCTAGTTTGTGCTCTATCTGTGTTACACAACCACATTGATAATTGTGCTTGTGATCCAATATTTTCTCTTGTGTGTTCATGTTTTTCTTGTTCTTGGCTGAAAAGGTGTTGCAGTGTGTTACGGATCTTCGAGGAGTAATTAATTGAAGTGTTTTCATGTTGGAGATTTTGTTTTCAGTCTTCACTATGTTTGAACGACCTTGGTTGATTCACATGATTAATATTTATTTGTTTTGGGCCAACTGTTTGTAATTATTTTATTATTTCTTTATGGCTGACTTATAGCGATGGAATTTCTTGTTGCGGATATATATGAACGATTGTTTATTCGAATTGTGTGCTGCGAATGTGAAGTGTATGATTCTTGTGTGCAAATAAAGTTTAGATCATTCGAAGGCATACCAAAGAGTGAAGATGAGTGAAGAAGAGTGAAGAAGAGTGAGGATGTGTTCATGTGCTTAACTGGAACTATAACTAGGCATTAACAGATGCTATTTTCTCAGTTCAAATCTAGATGGTTTTAATCTAAATCTTTATGTAAGATAGTGTGTCTTCCTTTGTAATTGAGCAATGAGCTCTAGGTAGTGTTCTTGAATGCATGTGCATTCCCCATTCATATTTCCTTATACTTTTAATAGGGTATAATCTTGTGGACTAACCTCCACTATGGTTTTTCCCCTAATAGGGTTTCCATGTAAAAATATTTGTGTCATGTGCTTTTGATGTGTTGTTCGTTTATGCTTTCATGATTAATGATCAGATCTAAGAATAAGGTTAATAATTTGAATAAGTTTGAGATTCCATGACAAATGATTTACCCTCCCTCTTAGTTGTTTGCACTTGTGTTTGCAACAATTGGTATAAGAGCTTTTGGTTCCTTGGAAGAAGTTTAACAACTTGAGGTGATCCGGGATGGTGACTTATAAGAAGGATAGTCCTAGATTTGATGGAACAAATTATTCTTTGTGGAAGAATCGAATGGAATGCCATCTGAGATGCATTGGTGAACCCTACTGGAGCATTACATGTAATAGGTATGTTATACCTCTAAATAGTACTTATGTTGAATATAATATTAGGGCTAAGGAGGCATTGTTGAGTTTCTTTGACTGATACTAAGATGACAAAGGTGATGGATCTGAAGACTACTTATGAGATTTGGAAGAAGTTGGAAACCTTGTATGAAGGTGATGCAAATGTGAAGATTGCTAAGCTACAAAGTTTGAAAGTAAAATATGAAAAGCTGAAAATGGGTGATGATGAAAATGTTACTACTTTCATGCAAAGAGTGAATGAACTTGTGTGTGGTATCAGATGTGCTAGTGGAGAGATAAACGAATAAGATATTATTGGTAAAGTTCTTAGATCCTTTCCTGATTCTTACAAAGTCAAGGCTAGTGCTATTCAAGAGCTCTAAACTATGAAAAATGTTACTAGAGATATGTTCATTGGTAAGTTGATTTCTTTTGAGTTAAGTGAATTTGGTGATGCCCTTCCTAAGGTTGAATCTGCATTTAAGGCCACTACTTCTAGAAGAGATAGATAGAGATATGATCCAGGTGAAATTTCATCAAGAAAGACATTCAAGTATGAGGATGAAATGAAACAGCTCGATGAAGAAGAAAGAGAGCTTGAAGAACTTGAAGCATTAATTGTGAAAAGAGAAGCCAACGGACAAGGTAAGTATAAGGGGAAGTTCCCTATTCAATGTTTATCTTGCAATAAGAGAGTTCATTTTGCATCAAGGTGTCTTGAGAGAGTTTCCAATCCAAGATTTAACAAGCCTAAATTTTGAAAGAAGTGTTACTATGCTGCTGATGAAGGTGTGATAGATGATGAATCTGATAGAGGAAATGCAAGTGAAGATGAATTTGTGTTTATTCTATGAAGGAAAATAATCCTATGTCTACTCAATCTGCTAGTTGTACAAATGTGGAAAAAGCCTTAGCTTCTCGAGTTGAAGAGAAAGATGAATGGGTAATTAACAATGGTTGTTCTCATGATATGATAGGAGATAACAATGATTTTTTGAAATTGGAAAAGTATGATGGTGGTGTTGTGAGATTTGGTGATAATACAACTGGTGTGATCCATGGAAGAGGATGCATTTCTCTTGATGTTAAGCATAACATTGATGATGTCTTGTATATTGAAGGTTTGAAGCATAATATTTTAAGTGTTGGAGGGATACAATCTCTAGTTCATGGATAGAAAGTGCAAAATATTGGGAAATTTTGGAAATGTGATTGCATCAAGTAAACAAACAAAAGGTAATATCTTTCATCTAAATGCTGCTTGTAAAATTTGTTTGACTACTCAAGTTGATGAAAGTTGGTTATGGAATAGGAGAATGTGTCATGTTAACTTTGATAACATTGTCAAGATAAGTTCTACTAAAGCTGTGAGAGATCTACCTAAGTTGGTGAAACCCACTAATGCCATATCCAAAGAATGTCAATTGGGGAAGCAAACAAGAACTTCATTTCAATGTAAACAACAAAATTCAAATGGATTGTTGAAACTTTTTCATACTGATTTGTGTGGTCCTGCTAGAACTAGAATTTTACAAGGTTATAGATACTTCATGTTGCTTATTCATGATTATTCAAGGATGATGTGTGCTACTTTCTTAAGGGAGAAATTTGAAGCTCTAGAAAAGTTTAATATCTTTAAGGCTGTGGTTGAGATAGAGACTGGTTTGAAGATTAAGTGTATGAGATCAAATAGAGGTGGTGAATTCACTTACAGTGAGTATAATTCTTTTTGCGAAGAGCATGGAATAAAGAGATAGTTGTCTGCACTGCAGACCCCTCAACAAAATGGAGTTGTGGAAAGGAAGAACATATTAGTTCTAGATGTTGCTAGAACCATGGTGTTGGAAGGAAATGTACCTCATATCTACTAGAGAGAAGTTGTGAGTATTGTTGTGTACACACTTAACCGGGTACAAATCAAAGGTGATATTGGTAAGACTCCTTTTGAGCTATGGACTGGTCAAAAGCCTACTGTTAGATATTTCAAGATCTTTGGAAGCAAGTGTTATATCAAAAGAGATGAAGATATAGGAAAATTTGATGCTAGGAGTGATGAAGGAATCTTTCTAGGTTATGCTACTAAAAGTAAGGCCTACCAGTGTTACAATAAGAGATTGAAGAAAATGGTTGAAAGTGCAAATGTTAAGGTTGATGAAGACATAGTTGTATTGGCCAGAACCTATGGATATGATTGTGATGATCAGAATGATAGTACAAACAAAGGAAAGCAACGTCAGGCTAAAATTCAAGTTCAAATCATTCTGGTGAATCAAGAAAATCAAGAGGAAAGAGAAACTAAAGGAAGAATAAAAGAGAGATCAAAAGATCCTAAAGTTGAAGAAAATTCTAAGAAGACTCTGAGGTATATGAGATTGAATCATTCAAAGAATCAAATTATAGGTGATAAGAACAAAGGTGTCCAGAATAGGAGAAGAATTGTAGAAGAATATTGCTTGATTTCAAAATTGAGCCTAACAAATTGAATGAAGCATGTAAAGATGAATATTGGGTTGAAGCAATGAAAGCCGAACTACAACAAATTGAAAAGAATGATACATGGATTCTTGTTCCCAGGCCTAAGGATAAGAATGTGATTGGAACTAAATGGGTCTTTAGAAACAAATTGAATGAACACAGTGAAGTGGTTAGAAACAGAGCAAGAATGGTTTGTAAGGGATATTCTCAAATGGAAGGTACTGATTTTGAAGAAACCTTTTCCCCTATTACTAGAATTGAAGCTGTGAGATTGTTTCTTGCTTATGTTGCTTACAAAGACTACAAAGCTTATCAAATGGGTGTGAAGTCTAATTTTCTAAATGGTGAATTGGAAGAAGAGGTATATGTTGAGCAACCTGATGGATTTTAGTTGATTGATTAGGGAGATATGGTTTGTCGATTGAAGAAAGCATTGTATGGACTCAAGTAAGCCCCTAGAGCATAGTATGCTAGATTGGATAAGTACTTGGTGAAACTTGGATTTAACAAAGGTACCGATGATAGTAATCTGTATTTCGAGAATGATGATAAAGGTTTCATTGTGGAAGATTTTGTTGATGATATCATATTTGGAGGAGATGATAGCTTGTGCATGAAGTTTTCTAATGAGATGCAAAATGAATTTGAGATGTCAATGATTAGTGAGATGACATTATTCTTGGGATTGCAAATTACTCAGTTAGATAAATGGATCTTTATAGCTCAATCCAAGTATGTGATCGAATTATTGAATAAATTTGATATGGAAGATTCAAAGCTTGTTGGTACACCGATGGTGACTGGATGTAAGTTGACAACTAATGGTGATTCTTTGAAGGAAAATAAGACAAGATATAGATCAATGATTGGTGGATTACTTTATTTGACTAAAACTAGGCTTGATATCATGAATGTTGTATGTATTGTTGCAAGATTTCAAACTGATCCTAAAGAATCTCATGTGCCTGGTGTGAAGAGGATTTTAGATACTTGAAGGGGATAGTTGATTTTTTTATATGGTATGCTAAAGATGGTGATCTTACTTTGAGTGCCTTTACTGATGTTGATTGGGTAGGAGATGTGAATGACAAGAAAAGTAGTAGGATCGTGGAGCATTTTTCTTGGGAAAGAAGCTGATTTCATGGTTAAGCAAAAAGAAGAATGCTATTTCTTTATCAACTACAAAGGTAGAATACAATGTTGTTGCTAATAATTATACTCAAGTACTATGGATGAAGAATATGTTGAAGGATATTAGAATTGTGTATGATGAGCCTATTGTTATATTTTTTCATAACTCGAGTGCTATTAACATTTCTAAGAATCTGGTGTTGCATTCAAATACCAAGCATATATCTATCAAGTTTCACTTTTTGAGACAAAAAGTAAGTGAAAAGGAAGCTAGATTGGAGTATGTGCCTAATAAGGAATAGATTGCAGACATATTTACCAAGTCATTGCCTAAGGATACTTTTGAGTATCTCAGAGGGAAATTAGGGGTGATTACCCCTCCTAATCTAAACTAAGGATGGATTGATTTGCATCAATATGTGCATTTCATGATCATATTTTGATCTGGATTGATGTTGTGGTGGCTTCTACTCAAGGGGAGTAGTCAAATGTTCAAGTGTTCAGATATGTGGTTCAGATCTTGTAAAGAAGAGATTTTTGACATTGATGTCAAAGAGGGAGAAGAGTAATGTGAAAAAATCTCGGTGGGAGAAGAGTCAAAACCTAAGGATGAGTAAGCATAGTTATGTTGATGGTATTTTTCACAGCATGTGTTGCCATCAATTCCAAAGGGGGAGATTGTTGGATGTTGTGGTTGTGTTGATAATATGTGGTTGTCATTGATATCAACACTATTAGCATTGTTGCATTATAAGTTGTATATGTTGAGGATATTGAGAAAATTGTAATAAGAAGTGCTATAGGTTGTTAGTGGTGGAGTGAAATTCTTTCTATCAGTGTGATTAGTATGTTGCTATTTTGAGGTTATGGAATAAAGGGTTTCTTGTTGAATATATCTAGTTTACCCATGTCAAGTTTCAAAGATTTGCATGAAGAGTTGATCAGGTTGTGGTGATTCTCATGATGAAATTTTCACGTTACTTCAGTTTGTGTTCCTAAATGAAGATCATGTAATTTCAGTAAGTTAAGTTTTTGCAGATGATTCTCTGATGTTTTATGATTCTTGTGAATGTTTCTAGTTTGTGCTCTATCTATGTTGCACATCTGCATTGATCGTTGTGCTCGTGTTATGAGATTTTCTCTTGTGTGTTCATGTTTTTCATATTCTTGGCCGACAAGGTGTTGAAGCGTGTTGTGGATCTTTGAGGAGTAATTAATTGAAGTTTTTTCGTGTTGGAGATGTTATTTTCATTCTTCACTATGTTGTGGCAAACCTTGGTTGATTCGTATGATTAATCTTTATTTTTGTTGGGTCGAATATTTGTAATTATTTTATTATCTCTTTATGGCCAACTTATAGGGATGGAATTTCTTGCTTCGGATATATAAGAGCGATTGTTTATTTGAATTGTGTGGTGTGAATGTGAAGTGTATTAGTCCTATATGCGAATAAAGTTCAGATCATTAGAAGGTAGAGAAGAGAGTGAAAAAGAGTGAAGAAGAGTGAAGAGGTGTTCATGTGCTTAACTAGAACTGTAACCAAGCATTAGCAGATGCTATTTTCTCAGTTCAAATCTAGATGGTTTTAATCTGAATCTTTCTGTAAGATAATGTGTCTTCCTTTGTAATTGAGCAGTGATCTCTAGGCAGTGTTCCTAAATGCATGTGCATTCCCCATTCGTATTTCCTTATAATTTTAACAGGGTATGATCTTGTGGACTGATCTCCATTATGGTTTTTCCCCTAACAGGGTTTCCATGCAAAAATCTTGGTGTTATGTGTGCTTCTTATGTGTTTTTCATTTATGTTTTGATGATTAATGATCAGATCTAAGAATAAGGTTAATAAGTTGAATAAGTTTGAGATTCGGTGACAACTGATTCACCCCACCTCTTAGTTCTTTGTCCTTGTGTTGCCAACAAATGCCATCAGTATCAGTTCCATCAGCCTCACAGACACATGTTGTTGTGTCTTCATAGGTTATGCCAATGTTGGTCACATGTCATCAATCACCATGCACTTCTCCATGAAGGGATGAGGAGAGCACTTCCCAGGACACTTGACATTGTTATCTAATTATCATGTTTTATATATTATGTTATGACACTTTATATTTTGACCATCAAGCCTGCGAGCTCTAGTTTTTGGATATCTTGTGACTCTATCCCGTGACATGATTTTTTTGAGATTATATATGTGATGCAGTTTTGATGCGGCCTATATGTTTTGTGTTGTGTGATGATTCATTGTGTTTTGATATATGTTTATTTGATGATGATTATGATGATGTAGTTATGATGACTATATGATGCCTACATGATGTGATTTATGCATTTATGATTCCTATGATGATGTCTTTTATATGCTATGCTATGTATGCATTTATGATAGCTACATCTGATGAGATGACATGATGATATGATGGTTATTTATGCTTATATTCCTATGACAATGTTATGTTATAATGATGGTTATATGGATGCCTAATGTATGATTGTAGTGGGTTCCATGTCTATGATCATGGATATGTTAATGCATGACTATATATGTATGGACAATGCAATCTTATGATGTGATAGATGTGTTTTAATGATATGGATGATGTATGCACTTACATATTATATAAATGCAAGTTAATGAATGCAAATGATATATGTATGCAAATGAAAAAATTATGAGAATGTGCAATAATGCAATGCCTATATGATCATGTATGCACTTATGTTTTTGTATGTCACAGGGTATCATCATGAGATGGACGAGGCGAGATGAGTAAAAGAAAAAAGGACATGGATGTTAGTGTAGAGACCAAATCTTTCAACATATTACCATAGGACTAACAATTGTTGCTCTTAATCATCATCAGGTGGATTATTGTAATGGCCAACAAACACCATGATATGACATAAATCAAGGTGTGCAAGGTCGTACCATCACATGAGACAAGTAGTCATAGAAAAGGATGATCATGACTCATACTAAAAGCATTAATGCCCCAGTATTTTTGCCACAACCAACCACAAGCATGAGAAAGAAAAGAAAGACAATAAGGACAAGTTATGAAATGTTGTTGATCCTCTAAATCCTATTGCCAAGACATCCTCGTGGAACTAGCAACATGACTACTTGAAAAAGACAAGATAAGCCAATCAACATGATACATCATTGCTTCTCTAAATCTTGTTACCGAGACATCGTGGAAAAATTAGTAGCATGATGAAAAGATCAAAGGACTCAATTCCAAGATAATGTTTGCCAAGTGTTTTCTAGGTATGTCTAAATGTTTGGTGTTTTGATGTCAAGATGCCAAGTTTGACAGTGTCAAGATGACAATTTCTGAGGTTTCCAGGTTTGACGATGTCTAAGTGTCAAATGTCAAAGTTACCTAATTCAAGGACACATCTTGAATAATGTCAATGTCGAGAGGATCGATCCTCAAATGTCAAGAGGATCCCTCAAAATGCCAAATGATGGTGATGATACCTAGTAAGGACACATCCTAACGTATAAGTAAATGACAAAGGAGGTCCTTCAGAAGGAACACATCTAAAGAATGACCAAGAGTTGACTATTTGAATGGTTTTGATAGAGTTTGACTTGTGTTGACAAAATTTGACTTGTTTTGACATAATTTGACTACATGTCGTTATTGACATGCTGATGATTGACATGTTGATTAAATGATTGTCTTAGTTTGTTGTAGGAGTTTTCCTAGTTTTCAATGACTTATTTGACTTAGAAAAAATTGACATGTGTGCCAGTGCAGTATTATGAACCCTAATGGACTGACCTAGTGCAGCCTCGGGGGCTCATCGACTGATGGCCTTTCCTACATCATACACTCAAAGACCTCGTAGTTTGAAATGACCAATGAATTTCTCTTGGTGACCAAAGATTGAGTCATGATTTTATTTTGACAACTGAAAAGGACAGACCTAATGTCTTGGGAGCCCCAAAAATGAGCCTTGCCTATGTAGCAAATGCTCATAGACAACGTAGTTCGACAAATGACAAAGACTAACTGACATGACTAAATGAACAAGTTATGACTCTCTTTTTTTGCCATATACTAATTTTTTGGATTTCTTTAGGATGTTTTTTCAATTTTTAGGTATTTTTTTAGGACATTTTATGATTTTTAGGTCTTTTTTTAGGACATCTTTTCATTTTTAGGTCTTGTTTTAGGACTTTTTTGAGTGATAGTACCATGTGCAATACCCACTACAGTCATGTGATAAAATATTTTCCCCTAGTTAGGTCCAAGACTAGCCAAGTTTTGGGAAGATGACGTGCTTGGGATGACAGACAAACGGTAGTCCAAGACTTGATGTCAACCATTATCAGCCAAGGAAAGAGAAGGCGTAATGTCATGTCAAGTGTCATGAAAGTGTTAAAAAATGGGTGTTTATTATGGACTAAGGTAGATAGAGTGACAATAGATGGGGAAGTAAAGACTGACTACACATGGCGCCTGTTTGCCAAGTTTTCATGATGGTACTTATCCAAAGCACCTATTTACTAGGTTTTCACTATTGGACGAAATATTTCTCTTTACTATTTTTGTCATTTTTCTATTTTTCTATTTTTTTGGTGTCACCTATTGGGACTGTCAAATTTTGCAAATTTGAAGTGCCCATTTCAAAAAAATTGACTGTACACTTTATGAAGTGCACTTGAGGAATATGCCTAAGTGACCTAGTTTGGAAGGTCATATTTTAGAGCCTGTTGATTTTCAAGCCAAATCCCTTTGTGAGCCCACTCATGTGTCCTTTGTGAGTAGCCATGTCAATTTTTAGATTCCCATGATAAGTTTTGACAAGGTTTCAAAAAAGTGAAGCTGGAGGGTTTTGGCACTTTTTTGTTGTTTGCAAAATTTCAATTCTACAAAGTAGCCTCCTATTTGAGTTAATATTTTGCAACTCGATGACTGTCAAGTCAAAATGATTGTTTCTCTCCATTATCCATATGAAAATGTGCTCTCGTGTCACGTTTTAGAGCCTTATGATGAGATTTGCTATTTTTACCAAGCCAAAACCAAATGCAATTTGTTTAGTTTTGCACTTGCACTTTCTGAAACCTTTTAGGAAGGTCAAATTTGACCTTCAATATCTTTTGATGAATGATGAATCAAGAAAATTACTCTTGCACACATTCTCAACGTACCAAAATGATCTGCTGTGTCTAGTGGCAGCCTCCAAGGAGTTAATTTGGTAATTTTTCAATGAGGTGATTTTGTGAGTTTTAATTGGTTCTGAACAAGCTGTTGTTGCAGGAAGTTCAACTGAGCAACTTTGACAGTTGATATCTTTCACCTCGTAATCTATTTTTTTGATCCATATGTTGTACTCCATTCTTGGGTTGAATTTATACATGCCTACAAGTTTTCATGGCTCTAGGGCTTATTTGACTAGTTTCCTAGGTCGATTCTGAAGCCAATTTGACTAGTTTTGACCATTCTTCAAAGTGCCTAAAAAGAAAATTTTGATGTGTACCTAGTTCATGTTTTCACTCCTAAAGCATTCAGAACTCGTGTCTGCTCAATTCAAGAGAAAATTTGTTTGAGAACGAATTTTCTTTTAGTTGGGCCCACATGGGGACCCAACATGCTCTACCTAGTTATGAGGTTATAAATTTTGCATTGTAGCTGTGAACCATTTGAATCTAGACCTTGCACAAACACAATAAACATGCAAACAATTAGATCAAACACAAGGTTAGAAACAAATGATTCCTCAAGAAATCCATTTGAAATTTGCAAAAGATAAGAAATGAAAATGAAGAACACAAATGAAACAATTAAATCCTATCTAATGCAAGCAAACTCTTGATCTCTTGAGGGAGTTGGTGCCAATTTGATGTGGAAATTTGCCCTTTCCCAACTCCTTTTGCAAGCTTGATGATGAATGAATGAAGAAGAATGAGAAGAGAGTGACCCACTTGATGAAGACTTTGAATGTATGCTCCAAGCTAAAATCTGCAAAAAACCTAGCTATGATTCAATGAGATGGATGAGAATTGCTAAGTATTTTAGCATGGTAACTTTGCGTGAGATGTGGATGATCAAATGCATGGTGAAGCATTCTATTTATAGAATGTTGAAATGGAAACAAAGCCAAAATAGAGCAATGTGGGACAAAGATTTGGCCAATGGAAAAATGCCACTTGCCCAAATGTGATTAGATGAGGAATGAGCAAGTTTTGACAAATGTGCCAATAAATGCATTTTTGAATTTGAATTTTGAGAAAAGACATGTAAGAGGGGGAAAGAAAATTGCATTGAATGCCACTTGGCTCAAGGCAAGGACATGCAAGAAGAAGTAAATGGCTTGTTGGAAGGACTTGTAAGAGAGAGTAAATGACATGTTGGAAGGACATGTCATTCAAATTTTGAATTTGAAATAGAAGAATATTCCTCCAAAAGATGCTTTGTTGAGGGAAAATGAAGATTTAATAAATCAATAAATTGATCTATTTGTGCAAGTGGAGATATCTAGAGAATGCAAGTGGGTGAGATTAGTATTTAATCATGGTTAGATTAAATAAATGATGATTATGTTAGTTTAATGATGATTAGGTGAGTTGACTTATTTTGACTTAGATTTTTGGATTAATTTAAA
This sequence comes from Sequoia sempervirens, assembly GCA_007258455.2. Lineage (NCBI taxonomy): Eukaryota > Viridiplantae > Streptophyta > Pinopsida > Cupressales > Cupressaceae > Sequoia > Sequoia sempervirens. Next base: position 15,238,205 of record VDFB02137365.1, read on the forward strand.
TCAAACAAGAGAGGAAATGATTTAATGAGTTGAATTAAATAAACATGTTTTGATTATTTAATTAAAGAGATTGAAGTAAGATTAAATAAGATTTTAATTTATTCAATTTAATAGATAGACTTTAGGGATTTAATTAAATAAAATTAATTATTTAATTAAAATAGGGATAATTAGATCAGATGAATTGATTTAATTAACAAGGGAAAGTGACTTAATTAGACAAAAATAATTTATTTAATTAAGAGATGAATATTGATGAATTTAATCAGATAAGGGAATTTGATTAAACAGTTAGACCGAGGGATGATTTAGGAAGAAACGATGTTAGTAGATCAGAGTTAGATGCGCAATGTCAACTTGTACATTTTGCGTGTCTACATTTTGCCCCTCTTTGAAGCAATGTACTTGTTGCATTGATTCAAAGAATGATCTTGTCATGATCAAAATAAAAAAAAATCTGATTTTTCGAATGCCCCACTATTGCCCCAATGAGAAGAATTGCACTGGTATATTGCCCCCTCGAGATGTTGAATGGGAATGCCAATTGCCAATCAAAATCGCGATAAAATGCGAGAGGAGTGGTTGATGTAGATGAATGGACATTCATTAGCTGTGGGTAGCTTCATGTACCAACTGGGATAGAAATGTTAGTAAAGATAGAAGAATGTGATAGAAGAATGAAAGAATGAGATGATCATGCAAATGGTGATGACTACTTGCCATGGAGTTGGGATTTTCAAAGGGCAGATTTCCTTATGTTTGATAATACATGCAGTACGATGCATCAAGGTATCGAGAACCAGGATGGCGTTGTACCTAGTGTGATGGACTTTGACTCGACAAATCGGATAGGAGTATTCTTGTTCACACCTAACATACGGAACCCTGTCTAGAAAATAGTTCAAGATATTTCAAATATCTCGGACCAAAACATAGGAAGGCGAGCCTTTCTATGTGGTCAACAAGAAACTTAAAACACCCTCGCTATAGACTAAACAAAAGCACGCATGACCAAGGTTATATTACAAAGATATCCAACAAGCACAGCAGACAAAAGATAATGATCGTTGCCCCATTCCTATCTCTCTAAATCCTTCGTTCGGACATCATCGAGAGGTCCTTGGAATGAGCACAATGAGATAAATCAAACAAGATAAAGTAAGTAAGCAAACAAACTAATGTTCTTGTACCGTTAGCCAAGAGAAATGATGTTTCGAAAGATGGGAGCTGAAACTTATTGCCAAAAGATAATGTCCATTGTCAGAATGGATCCTAGGACATGTTAATGACACATCGTTTCATTTACCCAAAGTGGTTGGTTTGATAAAAGTTCCCATTGTTGGAACGGATCCTAGGACATGCTTTTATCAAACGATGATGAAATTGATTTATGATTTATATGCCATTGATAAGAAAAGAGTTGACCAACTTGCTTGCTGACTGACCTATACTTGAGATTTTGACAGTTTAGGTTTTCACATTTGACTGCTAGACTTGTTCCGACTGTTTTACCAAAGGTTGAGGGTGATGACGATTTATTATGGATGATTGATTATTGCGAGTGTAAGCGAGATGAGGCGGATGGATTTTTTTTTTTAAATATTTGGATGTTTTTGGAGTTTTGCCATGTTTTGAGGCTGTTTTTGGTATTTTTTCGAGATTTTCAAATGTTTTGATTTTCAATTTTCCAATGTTTTGAGATTTTCTAAGATTTTGACCAAGAGACTAACCTAAAGACCTATCCTAGGGGCCTCGGGGGCTGATCAACAGATTAGCCTTGCCTACGTTATACACGCAGAGACCACGTAATTCGACTGACAAACTTAGTGATTTACAAGAGTGAGAGATATGCATTGAATGTGGAGTTTATTTTTGGCCGGACTCTATAGGATTACGACCTAAATGTGGGGGGATAATCAAAGATCCAACCTTGCCTCGTTCAAGGAAGCGGAGATGACATAGTTAAACCAAAAAGGCGACCTTGTTTGACTTTTGAATGACTTTTTGAAAGCTGTTTTTGGATTTTGAAATGTTTTGAATGACTTTGGTTTTCCTGTATTTTGATTATTGGATTTCACGATATTTTGATTTTTTGGATTTTTGATTTTACGATGTTTTGGATTTTTGATTTCGTGTTTTGGATTTTTCTGATTTTGAGGGACAAGACCATACGAATCGATCCGATGGAAACATGCCCACGGCCTGATCGCAATAGACTACTCGATAAAAGCTGAGGACAAAGCCGACCTTGAGAATGGGGTGAGCTAGTACTAGGAGGGATCATGATAGAACCTGAGGAACCAAGCTATGAATGCGGAATCTTTTGAATGGATGTGTAATGTCACGAATATGGATGTGATGGATGATGGAAGCAAAGAAATGAAGGGATAATGGGGAAACCTAACCAAGCCATAAAGGTCCTACAGTGGATGGAAAGTGCTTATTTACACAAGGTGCTGCAGTTTTCACCAAGGTACTTGTCCAGAAAGTGCCATCGGAAGTGGTTTTCACTAGAGGGGCCGATTTTTTTGAAATCCCTTTTCTATTTTTTTGGATATTTTGCTTTTTTGATTTTTTTTGTTGTTACCAAGATTCCTGTTTGCCAGGTTTTCACTAAAGTAACTATTTTTTCAGGACTTTTTCTGACTTTTTAGATTTTTTGGTTCTATACCTAGAAGAATTAGGCATAAAACTTTTTGAGATGGGATCTATTCATGGGCTCCTGTAGAGGTTCCCCTTCGGGTGTTGATAGCTGATATGCCCCTGATTTATAGCTTGCTATGACGATGAAAGGCCCTAACCAATTGGGTTTGAACTTGCCTTTACTACTGGGATTCAGGACATTCTTTTGATTTTCTTTTAAGACCAGTTCTCTGACTTGGAAAGTCTTGCTTTTGATCCTCTTGTTGTAGCTTCGTTTGAGTCTATTTTGGTAGACTTGCAAATGATTCAAAGCTTCGATCCTTCTCTCATCCAATAACTCCAGCTTGTTTAGTCTTGAGACCCGATATTCTTCATCAGTGATGAGATTTTGCAGTGATATTCTGAGGGATGGGAGCTCAATCTCAATGGGGAGTACGACTTCTGATCCATAGACCAAGGAGAAGGGGGTGGTGCCAGTGGGTGTGCGGATGCTGGTTCGATAAGAATAGAGGGTGGGATTAAGCTACAAGTGCCAGTCACGACCTATGTCATTGACTATTTTCTTGAGGATTTTGAGGATGGTTTTGTTCATGGCTTCTACTTGGCCATTGCCTTGGGGATAGTACGGGGTGGAGAAGTGATGCTGGATTTTGAATTTCTCGCACAAGTTGCGAACCTCCTGGTTCTTGAAGGGTGTCCCATTATCTGAGATAATGGCTTGTGGGACACCATAACGATAGATGAGATAGTTCAGGATGAATTTTGAGATCTGCTTTCTAGTGATATAGGTCATGGGTATGGCTTCCACCCACTTTGTGAAGTACTCAGTTGCAGTTATAATGAATTTGTGGCCATTGGATGAGGTGGGTGAGAATTTCCCAATAAGCTCGAGTCCCCACTGTGAGAAAGGCCATGGTGTGACGATCGGATGGAGCTCTTGAGTTGGAGCATGGATGAGATCCCCATGCTACTGACATTGTAAACACCTTTTAGCATGATCATGCGCTTCTCTTTCCATCATGGACCAGTCATACCCTAGCCTCAGCAGTTTCTTGGCGATGGTTATCCCACTCGAGTGTGAGCCACATATACTGTTATGAACCTCGGTTAGAGTGGTTAATGCCTCCTCAACATTTAGACAATGTAGTAAGGTACCTTCTATGCTTCTACAGTATAAGGTATCACCTAGGATGACAAATCTGGATGCCTTTTTGATAAAGGTTCATTTTAGGCTCGATGGTAGGTTAGCGGGTATGACTCCTATGCGAAGATATGTGTAGATGTCGTGATACCAAGGATTGCCAGGACCAACGATTTGACACACATATTCTGATTCTGGTACCTCAAATGTGGGAATGAGAAGCTGGTCGATCAAAAATTTGTATTTCAGCACATTGTGAGGGATGTCTACTAGAGACCCAATTGTAGCCATGGTGTCAGCTACTCTGTTGTTGGTTCTTAGAATCTGCTCAAATGTTATGTCGATGAAGGATTCCTTTAGGGTCCACCAATTTCTTGTATGGGGTTAGCTTGTCATCCTTTGTCTGATATTCATCATTGACTTGATTTATGATCAATTGAGAGTTTTCGTAGACTTTGAGGGCTATGATATTCCATTGCACTGCTATCTTGAGACCTATAGTCAAAGCCTCGTATTCTGCTATGTTGTTCGTGCAAGGGAATGCTAGTTTGTATGACCATGGTATGCAGTCCCCTTGGGGGGTGATGAAGAAGATACCAACTCCTGATCCATGCTGTGCATATGACCCATCAAAGTATAGTTTCCAGTGATCAGCAACGTTGAGGTTAAAGATGGACTCGTCTAGAAATTCAGATACAAGAGGATTCTCAGAATACATAGGTGCTTCTGCTAATTGGTCTGCAATAACTTGACCCTTGATGGCTTTTCTCTCAACATGCTGATGTCATGATACATTAATATCATGACCCATTTTCCATTCTACCGGTTAACATTTGCCTTTGATAAGAGATATTTAAGAGTCAATTTTGGCAATAAAAGCGATCTTGTGTGCCAACGTAGTGTCTGAATTTTTGGGATGCAAATATACTGCGAGGCAAAGCTTTTTCCAATGAGAGTAATTTGGCTCGTGACCAACCGGTATCTGCTGATACTGGTACGATAGCCCTCTACGTTCCATTTTCATCATCTTTGGGCTAGGAGGCTCGGGCTGTTGTTGTTGCTGACACATATAGGATCAATGGCTTCTTTGGAATGGGTGGCATTAAGACTGGCGATGTCAGTAGATATTCCTTTATTTTGTTGAATGCCTCTTTGCACTTGGTATCCCATTTGTATGCTACTCCCTTATTAGGTAGGTGTGAATCACGGATTAAGCAATACGCCGGTTATTGCTATGAACCTTCTAATGGATTGGGGCCTACCTTGGAGGCCTCTCAGTTGCTTTAGATTCCTTGGTGCCTCCATCTCAAGGATTGCTTTGACTTTTGCAGGATCCACCTCGATACCCCTCATGGAGACTATGTATCATAGTAATTTTCCTGATTGCATGCCGAAGACGCACTTCTTGGGATTTAGTCTGACCTTGTATTCCTCTAATCTGTCAAAGATAGCACTTAGGGTTGCTATATGATCTTGTCTTTTTCTTGACTTTGCTAGGATGTCGTCGACATAGTCTTCGACTGTTTTGTGAATCATATCATGGAATATTAGTGTCATGGCCCTTTGATACGTTGCTCCTGCATTCTTTAGACCAAATGGCATCATGTTCTAGCAGTAGGTCCCCCACGGACAAGTGAAATCCGTCTTGTGTTGGTCTTCTTTTGCTATCATGATTTGGTTATATCCTGAAAATCCGTCCATTAACGATAGCATCTCGTGCCCTGCTGTCATGTCTACTATCATGTCAATGTTGGGGAGTGGGAAATCATCCTTGGGACATGCTTTGTTCAAATCTCTAAAATATGTGCAAATTCTAATAGCTCCGTTAGGTTTTGATACAGGTACCAATTTTGATACCCATTCTAGATAATCGATTGGTCGGATGAATCCTGCATCTAACAACTTTTTGAGTTCCATTTTGACTAACAAAGCAATTTGAGGATGCATTTTGCGAAGCTTCTGTCTAACAGGTTTTGCATCTAGATACACTACTAGGTGGTGAACCACAGTATTTGGATCAAGCCCTGGCATATCTGTTAGAGTAAAGGTTTAAATTTAATCATATTAAATTACCTTTATCTCCTTCTTAACATTTCACCTTAGTTTGCATAATAAGACATTTAATAATTATATTAATTATTAAATGTATTATCCTTTTAGGGTTTTGTTGATCTCCTTTCTTAAGGATTGATCTTTTATGTAATTAGGCTAATTCAGTTGTTGAGAATATAGTTTTTCAATTTCACAGAGCAAAATATCTCTTTCTCTCTTTCTCCATTTTTTCTTCCCTGTGATAGGTATTCTTGCATGCAGGTGTTCTTGGACTCAGAAGTTGGATTTGACAACTTCAACATGGTATTAGAGCATAGACCTACTGCAGCCTGTTCCTGATTTTGAAGAATTTTGGGTTGAAAGGGTTAGATCTGGCTTTCACAGGTTTACAGGGTATTTTTGTGTGGATCTGGGTTACTCCAATTTTTGGGTGCATTTTGGGCCCAAACTGACCTCACGGTTGGACTCAAAGCAGCCAAAAACCCATATTTTCATATATGGCATGCCCTATTTGAGCAAAGTTGCACTAGGAGGCAAAAAAATTTAGGCCCCAAGGCCATACGGCCTCAGGGCACATTTTTCGAGGAAAATCGTGTGAAATTTTTCAAAAATAAAAAATAAAAAAACAAAGTTTTTTATTTAAATTTCGGTGCTCACAATGCAAATTTGGAGCGCTGCCCTGCCGCCGCCCGGCGGCCACCCCAGCGCCGCCCAGCGGCCACCAGAGAGTCGCTCGGCGAGCGGCTGGCTAAGCCAACGGCACACCACCGGCACACCGCCGGATCTCCGCCCACAGCGCCGCTCTTCCCATTCTCCTCCGCACAGCGCCGCTCCGCCGGTGGCTCCGCCACCTCTGTACACTCAGCCCCCTAGTCCACCCAGGCAACCAGGGGCCTTGGATTTTAAGCCCTTGAGGGCTTTGAATTTTTTTTAAAATCTATTGGAGCTGCCTTCAGACAAATGGGCATAACTCGGGTTTTTTAACTCCGTTTTTCAAACGAAAAGAGGCGTTGGAAAGTTGGCTCCGAGCCTGATCTGATGGTGAAGGATTTTTTTCAAAATTTTCCAGTTTGGTTGCCATTTTTCGTAGTCAAAGTCAGATGAAGTTTTTCACACTCCCGGAGCCATAACTTCTGCAAACGGACTCCGTTTTTCAAAAACGAGTAGGCGTTGGAAAGCTCTTCTAATGCTCTTTCCAGAAAAGTAACTTTTTTTCATCAAAAATTTACCAAGTACAAAAAAATTTGTCTGAAGAATTTTTTTCTTTCTCAAGCTTTTCAGCTTTAAAAATTGTACTGGGGTTTGGGTTCTCATATTGTGGGGTGGTGTTTTTTCTTGCTTTATGTATTTTTCATCAGAAAACTATAACACCAAAACTCTCAAAACAATCAAACCCTTCTACATATTCTGTCTATTCTGAAAGATCACATAATAATAAAATAAACAAGCAGTCATAGGTGCAGGGTTTAATGGCAGACTCTTCTTCGGTTGAGTGTCTTTCCCCACACAATTATCATACCTGGAAGGCACAGATGACAAGACTTCTCATGTCCAAAGGTTTATGGTCATGTTTGGATGATGTTCAACCTCAGTTGCAACGTCAATTTGAGATCTTTCAGTAGAGGAACATAATGAATGAGGCCATGGGGTTGTTATCCTTGCATGTTTCAGATAGTCTTCTCTTTCATCTTGAGGGTTGTGCAACTCCTCAAGCTATGTGGTTGAAGTTTGAAACACTTTTTGGCACCATTAATCAATTCTGAGCACTTCAGATTGAGGCATAATTGACCACTTTGGTACCTGATTCCTTTCCTTCTATTGTGGATTTCCTGATGAAATTCAAATCTCTTAGATCTTTGTTACAGGGTTGTGGTAAAAACAAAACAGATACTGAGTGTATTTACATGATTCTATCTAAGCTTCGAGGATCCTTCTAGATTTTCTCTTCTACCTTCTATTCCACCATGGATTCTTTGGGTCCACATTTTAGCATGCCTTCTCTTGAGGTATTCTGTGATTGATTGACACGAGAGCAAGCAAAGCTCACACAGTTGGATACTCTTCCTGGATCAAATAATAAAGCATTGGTTGCTCAACCATCCCAAGGGAAACAGAAGCAGAAACAGAAGCCGACGACAGATTTAGTTGGCAGTGAGAGTTCCTCCAAGCCACCACCTAAAAAAAATTCAAAACCATAATCCAATCCTAAACAGGGTAAATCTTCTAAGTTTGGTGAGTCTTCCTCCAAGACAAAGAAGAATCTAGGTGATCCTTGTAGTTTTTGTGGCAAGGAAGGACATCCAGTTTCCAGGTGTTGGAAATGATTAGAGGCTTTGGAGGAAGCCATGCAATAGCATCATATTTCCTCACCTCAGCCTCCTTCTCCATCCATGGGGAAAGGACATGCTTTTTCTACACGAGCCTCTTCTTTAGGATCCACATGGATTATTGACTCTGGTGCTTCCCACCATATCTCACACTCACAGGATTTAGTCACTGCACTTGCTCATAGTGCTACTTCACAGATTGCAGTTGGTGACTCCACACAAATTTCAGTTCAGGGTTCAGGTACTGTTTCATTGGATGGTGGTTGTCTTCAAGATGTGCTTCTGGTTCCTGAAATTTTGACAAACCTTCTATCTGTTTATCAGATTTGCCACTCTGGCTTTGGTAAGATAGTTGAGTTCTCACCACATGATGTGGTTATTCGAGACCTTCATGATCCTGACTTGGTTGTGGCTACTGGGAGTGTGGATTCTGCATCTCGCTTATACAGATTTGATGGCTTTGAGAGTTTAGATACTATTGGTTCTTCTCTTATTGCACATGTAGATTCAGTGAGCATGCTTTGGCATGAGCGTTTTGGCCATGTCAATTACAGATATTTACAGCAGATAAGTACTCAGGCACTTGTGATTGGGCTCCCACAGATTTCTTGTACAGATGGTGTATGTCGAGGTTGTGTTCTTGGCAAACATCATCGAGATCCTTTTCCAAAGGGTCGAGCCACTCGTGCTAAGGCACCCCTAGAGTTGGTACACAGTGATCTTATGTCCTTTCCAACTCTTTTTCAGGGGCCCGCTATGTGCTCACCTTTATTAATGACTTCTCTAGATGTACATGGGTGTACTTTCTTAAGTACAAGTCTAATGTCTTTGACTCATTCAGGATTTTTAAGACATTTGTGGAGAAGTAATCTAGACTTTCTATCAAGAGGATACACATAGATAATGGGGGGAATATGTTAATTAGGATTTTATAGATTTTTGCACTAAGCATGGTTTACAGCATCAGTTTACTGTCCCTTACACCCCTCAGCAGAATGGTGTCGCTGAGAGAAAGAATAGAACCTTACAGGAGATGGAAAATTGTATGATACAGTCTCAAGCTATGAGTTCTTCATTCTGGGCTGAGGCAATCAATTGTGCCAATTATATTCAGAATCAGATGCCTCATAAGGCATTGCGACATATGACTCCTGAGGAGGCTTGGACCCATGTCAAGCCTGATGTTTCTACATTCTGAGTTTTTGGTAGTGAGGCTTGGGCATTTATTCCTGATGCTCAGAGGAAAGCCATGGAGAGGAAGAGCCGACCACTCATATTTGTTGGCTACTGTGAGGATGCTAAGGCATACAGGTTGTTTGATCCTAATTCCAGAGAGGTCTTGTTTCGGCGAGATGTCTAATTTGATGAGCGCTATCCTCAGATGGATTCTCCATCACCAGCTTCTCCTCATTGCCTACTCCTCCCTCTTCATCACTTGAGGATTACTTATCTCTTGAGGATGATGTAGATGATGGTCCACCATCTCCACCACCACCAGGTGCTCCATTTTTGCCTAGGTGGGCCCGTGTCACTGTTGATGCTGCTGGTTCTTTGGCAGGTGATCCTTCAGATACTCATCGTACTCATGCTCAGACATCTGGTTCTAGTCTTTTGAGTCATGCCATTTTGGATGATCCTCAAAAGTTTTCAGAGGCGACAGGTCACCTTGAGTGGGATATGGCTATGGATGAGGAGTATTCTTCTTTGATGAAGAATCATACTTGGGATCTTTGTCCTTTTCCTAAGGGAAGAAAGTTGGTTTGGTGCAAGTGGTTGTACTGTACCAAGTATGCTGCAGATGGTTCTATTGATAAGTATAAGGCTCGTCTTGTTGCGAAGGGTTTTTCTCAGGTGGAGGGTATTGATTACTCTGAGACCTTTGCCCTTGTTGCTAAGATGAATTCTATTCGCTTTGTACTTTCACTTGCAGCTTCACAAGGATGGTCAGTGTTTCAGATGGATGTGAAGAGTGCCTTCTTGCATGGTGACCTACATGAGGAGATCTATATGGGGTAGCCTCAGGGTTTTGTGCAGGACACTTCTTTAGTTTGCAGACTTCGGCATTCATTGTATGGTCTCAAACAAGCCCCTCGGGCTTGGTATGAGAAGATGGACTCTTTTTTGCTTTCCAATCACTTCACACATTGCCATTCTGATCACACAGTGTACATTTGGTGTCAGGAGGGTGATCTTTTGATTCTTGTGCTATATGTCGATGATCTCATCATTACAAGTAGCTCATCTTCCATGATTCAGGATGTTCAGCGAGCTTTGATGGAGCAGTTTGAGATGACAGATCTTGGACTTTTGCACTATTATTTGGGCCTGCAGGTTATTCAGTCTTTGGATGGGATATCCTTATTTCAGCAGAAGTATGCTCTTAATATGCTTCAGCGCTTTGGCATGCTTGATTGCAAGCCTACCCCCACACCTTTTCAGTCAGGGGTTGTCTTGTCTTCCACTTGTACTATTCCTTCCGTGGATACTACTCTGTATAGACAGTTAGTTGGTAGTTTGCTGTACCTGACACACTCTCGTCTTGATCTTTCCTTTGTGGTTGGCCTTGTCTCTCGATTCTCACATGATCCACATGAGAGTCATTGGCAAGCAGCTAAACATATTTTGAGGTACATTCAGGGCACCACTCATTATGGCATTCACTACACATCAGGATCCCCTCACATTGTTGGATTTACTGACTCAGATTGGGCTAGTGATGTCGATGAACGAAAGTCTACTTCTGGCTTTGTTTTTTGCCTTGGTTCTGGTCCTATTACATGGTCTTGCAAGAAGTAGTCTGCTATTGCATTATCATCTACAGAGGCTGAGTATCGAGGAGCAATGTTAGCTAGTCAGGAGGTTTTATGGCTTCAACAGTTGATGGTAGAGTTTGGGTTTCCTCCTGATAGTCCCACTATACTTTGGTGTGACAATCATAGTGCCATTCATATTTCTCGCAACCCAGTGGAGCATCAGTGGACTAAGCACATTAAAATTCACATGCACTTCATCAGGTAGTTGATTCAGGATGGTTCTCTCATCTTGGAGTACATTCCTACAGAGGAGCAGGTTGCAAAAATCTTCACTAAACCTTTGGCTTCGCCACGCTATCTTCAGTTGCGCTCCATGCTTGGGGTGAAGGAAGCTGTCCTTGGGGGGTCTCAGTGAGGCCTTCCTTCCTTCTTTCATGTTTTTTTAGCATGCTTTCTTCTCTTTTTGGAGTAGAGTTTTCCCATGAGGTTTTCTCTATTTCTCCACTTTACAGAGATTTGGTTGTAATTGGGTACCTTATCTGGCCTTGTTTCCGGGACCCAAGTTTACTTTCATGCATTGTAGTTACCTTGCTTTCTTGCATATGTTTGTAGCTGCACTTTTTCTCATCTTAAGGGGGGGTGTTAGAGTAAAGGTTTAAATTTAATCATATTAAATTACCTTTATCTCCTTAACATTTCACCTTAGTTTGCATAATAAGACATTTAATAATTATATTAATTATTAAATGTATTATCCTTTTAGGGTTTTGTTGATCTCCTTTCTTAAGGATTGATCTTTTATGTAATTAGGCTAATTCAGTTGTTGAGAATACAGTTTTTCAATTTCACAGAGCAAAATATCTCTTTCTCTCTTTCTCCATTTTTTCTTCCCTGTGATAGGTATTCTTGCATGCAGGTGTTCTTGGACTCAGAAGTTGGATTTGACAACTTCAACAATATTAGCATAACTCCATGCAAAGTTTATTTGTCTTTCCCTTAGGAATGCTGCTAGGAGTTCTTACTCTTCTGATAATAGTGATTCCGCATAGAATGTGATATGCGGGGTCTCCTCTGTTCCTAGGTTGACTGGGTTGCATTTTTCGGCCAAGACTGCTGACTTCTCTTGATAAATAGCTCTTAGGGGAAGATTGAATCCTTCATCCTCAGGTGCCTCAAAGAGGTTTTCACCATTGGATACGTCCTTTCTTTTTACTATTTTCTTGTCAGAGAGTGCCATAGTGTGGTTTTCACTCAAGGACTTGGATATGATTCTTAGTTTTTCACTTTTGCGACTAAAGGATTCAATCGTTTCCCCGTAATAAGCATGTGTGTCTAACTCCATTATGAATCCTGCCTTATGATCTCCATCTAGAATGTTATCCCTCAACACCATGAATTCTGAGAGCGCCTCATCATTTTTGAATGTGTCGAGAACTGGTGGTCCTCATTGGTCATAGTCAATTAGTTGGGGGTAGACTAAGCGGATCTCATGATTTTGCATATCTGGTTCAAAGGATATGGTACTAATCATACACAGAGTGGTATCTTTGAATAACCTAGGGAGATTGGATATGATATCTTCATCATCGCTACTATTATAGGGCTCAGTGATAAAATTATGTGTGTCCCTACCTATGACTATTGGTGAGTGTAGTTGTACTATTACCGGCTGAGGAGAAACATTAGCATCTCTAACTGGAGGACTTTGGCCACGTATGGTTATTCTCAGAGTGGCACATCCAAGACCAAGATTTGTTATGGGTCGCGTCTCCAGCATGATAGGTATTATGAGGCCGTTGTCATTTTGTCCCAATCTCTGGTTTCGGTCATAGCCCATTGCAAGCATCATGTGTAGGCCTCTACTTCTTTCATCCATTGGTAATTCAGGTGTCGGTCTTTCATCTCGATACAACATGTTTGATGGATCTGCTTCAATTACCTCATGGCAAAGGTCTCCCCACCTTGTGAATTCAGGATAATTTTGAGGATAGGTTTGTGATGTGGGAGCTTGATTTTCTTGTGGGCATCCTCATGATCTTGGAGATTGTGGTAACTCTCCTATCACAAAATCATTGTTAGGGAGCCTATAACTTCCACAACCGTCCTCCTGGATGATGAGCTTGATATCAGATATGGTGGGAATGGCGGGTGTCTCTGTCGCAGAAGTGGACGTGAGAGTGACGGGATCAATGTATAATGTGGATGGGCCCTCATCATTTTTCGACACTTGGAGGATTTTGTAATATTTGGCTTCAAGGTTCTTGCAGTATGAAAACGGATCAGGATCTCCATGGATAGTAACCTCTTTTCCATTATGTGTAAATTTTACACATTGGTGGAAGGTTGATGCTACGACTTTCATTGCATGGATCCATGGGCGTCCTAGGAGAATGTTGTATGGTAAGTCGAGGTCTAGGACCTGACAGGTGGTTTCCATAAGCGTTGGTCCTACTTGGATAGGGAGCTTAATTTTTCCTTGAGACACTCTTTCTTGGTCATCATATGCTCTGATTGTGATGCCTTTACCTTTGTCAATGGTATCCTCTGATATTTTCAATTGTTTGATTAGGCTGAGAGAGCAGATGTTCAAACTTGCACCCCCATCCACCAGGACCCTTTTGATTTTGCTCTTGTTTACAATGACCTCCAAGTGAAGTGCATGATTGTGAGATGGTTGGGTGGGAAAATCTTGGTTGGAAAATGTAAGGAGATTAGGTTTTATGATGTTTCCGACCATAGCTTGGAATTGTTCTGCATCGAGGTTTGCGGGGATAGTAGATGAGGCTAATGCTTCCTCAAGGATCTTTTTATGGGCTGATGATATTTTTAACAACTCCATGATGGAGATGTGTGCTAGTGTTCTTTTGAGTTGGTCTACGACATTGTAGCTATACGGAACGACTCTTGATGTAGGGACTCTATTGGGTTGGGATGACCCTGCAATGGTGACTTTGCCGCCTCTTGTGGTGACTCCACAATCTTTGGCATGGGCGCCCTTGATGGTGATGACCATGCAGTTTTCATTGAGGTTGGAAACAACTGTTTCATATACATGATTTACACTGCCCTTTCCTTTATCCTTGTTATTCTCTTTGTTGCCATGATTCGACATCAGATTCGTGTAGATTTTAAGATCTTGATTCCCTGTAGGTGTTTCCACATTTATGATTCTTTTGTCGATGAGATCTTGGATGATGTTCTTGAGTCTCATACAATTGTTTGTGGTGTGGCCTTTGATTTTGTGGAACTCACATAGTTGATTTTCATTGTACCAAGGAGGTTTGACATCAGGTTCTTGATAATTCTCAAATGTAGGAGCTTGGATGAGTTTTTCGTCGATTAGCTTTTTCATGATGTCCTCAAGTGGTTCCCCCAAAGTAGTGTATTTTTGTTTGGGGTATTTTTTGCGTTGAGGTGGTCCTCTTTGGTCGTTGACATTATTGATGGTGGGATTATTGTTGGGTTGATATGTTGTGTGATGAGTGTTTTGGAATTGTGGTTGGATTTGCAGTGCAGGTGTATTTTGGCGTGGACCACTAATGACCACCTTGGCATCCACGACACCATCATTAGTGATGTTTTTATTTCTCACCCATGTATGAGGTTTATCATTGTAGTTTGATGACGGGCGGTTGTTTTGCAGTTCATGATATGATGTTGATTCGATGGGTTGAGTCACAAGGGCTCTTTTGATGCTAAGCGCCTTAGAGATCAATTGATCATATGTGGTGATACCCTGAACTTTGAGATGGAATGATAGGAAATTTTCAAGGTTGGCTATGATTGTGCAGACTTGTTGTTCTTCTCGCATGGTCCAATTGCTCTGATGGGCCTTGGATCGCCATCGTTGAAGGAATGAAGCAAAAGATTCATTCTTCCCTTGTTTTAGAGCGTATAGTTCTTCGAGACTAACATCCATTGCAATGTTACCTACATAGTTCATAATGAATGCACTTGTAATCTCTTGGAATGTTCTAATGCCTGTAGGTAAGCGAGAGAAGCATTCTATAGTGGGACCCGCCAAGCTTCTAGGAAATAGCAGGATTAGATACGTATCGTCATATGCGTCTTCCATGCAATGAACCTGGAATTCCCTGATGTGATCTTTAGGATTTCCTGTCCCTCGATATTTGTCAAATTTGGGGATTTCAAGTCCCTTAGGGAATGGTTTCATTTCTAAGCTCCTATCAAATGGATAGGGGAACAAGTTGCTTTGTGTTTTGGTTGTTTGCCCCGATTGAAGATCGAGTACTTGTTGTGAGAGCAACTTGAGTTGTGTCGTCATATCATTCTGAGGATCAGGGGGTGGGATGAATGTGTTTTGGGGTGTTGCAATCATGGTTTGGATGGATGGGTTGGTTGGTGCATTGTTCAATGGTATCGGTATGTTGTGGCGGGCGAAGTAGGCTTCTACTTGCTTTTGGATGAACAATGCTTGTTGTTGCTCTTGTTGTTGTTGCACTAGGATTTTTTCTTGTTGTTGTACTTGTTGCTATTCTAACAATGCTTGTTGTTCTGCTTGTTGCTGTGCTTGTCGCTGATCTAACAATGCTTGTTGTTCTGCTTGTTGTTGGGCTGCCAATTCTGCTGCTTCTTGCTGATCTTGGTATTGCTTTAGTGCTTGTTGATACACTTGCAATTGTGCTACTTGTGCAAGAAGTTGTGCTTGTGCTTGTGCTTGTTGTTCTTGCGCTTGAGCTTGTGCTTGGGCTTGCACTTGTGCGGCTTGTTGCTGCAATAATAGTTGTGCTTGAGCGACCCTTTGTGCTTGCAATGCTTGCGCAACTTGAGCGGCTTGTTGTTGCTGTTGTTGTTGTAATAATGCTTGAGCTTGTTGTACTTGTTGTGCTTGTAATGTCGCTTGTGCAGCTTTGGTGGCTTGCACGGCTTGAGCGGCTTGTTGCACAGCTTTTTCTTTCTACACTTGTTGGTATCCTCTTTGAAAAGCAGCTTGTAATGTTGCGTCAAATTGGTTTGATGTGGTGAACGTTGGTGGTGGTGGAGGTGGTGGTGGATTTGGAATGGTGGTAGATGATGACGTTGTGTTGATTATTTGGTTGGTGGATGGTGTTGTCGTGTTGATTACATGATTGGTGGATGGTGTTGTTGATGTGGTAAGTGGCGTCATTGATGTGATTGGCCCTTGAGAGACCATGCTTTGCAATGTTTTGGGGGTGTTTGATGATGTTTCCATTGCTTGTGTGTTTGTCGTTTGTTGGTGTGATGTCAACAATAAGTTTTGAGAATTTGGAAAAATGTTTTGATTGATGGTTGGGATGTTGTTTTGATTGATACTTGATAGAGGGGGAAGCCCTAAACCAAGGAGTGGTGTTGATGACAATGGTGATGGTGGGAGAGATGGAAATGTAAGGGGGGTGAATCCTTGCGAGAGTGTTGTGGTGTTGAAAATGCCCCCTGGTCTGAATATGTCTCCCTCCTCTTGTGAATTTGTGAGGAGAGGTGTTTTTGGTGCTCCGTGAAAAGATGTTGATGATGGGTCATAATGTAAAGTGAGAGGAACATTTTGGTGTAATGGATTATGGAGGATTTTTTGTTCCACTGTGGTGTTTGCGTCCAAGTTTTGGTTATTTACAAGGAGATGTGATTGAAGTGCATTTAGGAATGTGTTTCCCTTGTTAACATTGGGTTGAGTTGGAGCAAATGATGTTGTGATTTGCGGGATATTTTTCATGACGTTTTGAGATGGGGGTGTAGATGAAATGGGGATGGTGGATAAGATTGGTGGAAAAGATGTTGTAGACACTAAAAATTGTCCTAGGCTTGCGATTTCTAAATTCTCTATCATTTCCCCTTTTGTCTTTGCTAATTAAATAACTTTTAATTATTTAATTATTTTCTAAAGTCATAATTCTTCTATTAATTAAATAATTTTAATTATTTAATTAATTCATTTTTATCTTTATTCTCCCTTGATTAATTAAATAAATTTTATTTATTTAATTACGTCACTAATTAGGTCCCCTTCTTTCTAAAATTAAATAAATTCTTATTTATTTAATTTTTGTCCATTTTTTCCACTATCCACTATAATTAAATAATTATTTTAATTATTTAATTATTCATTAGCCTCTTCTCTCATAAATTAAATAAATTTTATTTATTTAATTTGGTCCACTCTCTTGAATTTTGAATTAAATCATTATTTAATTCAAAATGATTCTTTTTGTCACATTCCTTTATAATTACATAATATATTAATTATTTAATTATTCATTGGTCACCTAAATTAAATAATTTTTATTATTTAATTTCTCCAACAACCTCTTTGTTCGTGCCAATCTTATCTTCCACATCAAATCTTATCTCTTGACATCTCATTTTAATTTTAGCCCTCGATTGAATTATCTTATAATTCAATCTTAGCCTTTCATCTTTATCATTTGCCCTAATTTTGACCTAACCCTAGTCCATACTACAACATTCAATTTTTGCCATTGATTTAGACATCGTATTGACATTCAATCTCAACCGTCAATCCAAAATAGACATTTCCTATAAATAAACTCTCTCATAAGCCATTTGGAGGTTGATTCTTCAAGTATCCTTATGCTGTCAAAATCATTCTTCAGTCTTTCATCCATTTCTATCTATTGTCATTCATCTATCATCCCCATGTCAATGTTATGCTATTGAATTGAGCAACCAACATTCCTACAATAGTCAATCCTTCAAAATCTTGCTTTCTTATGCAGGTGGAGAAGAGCCATGGAGGTCAACCAAGTCTAGTTTGAAAATTGGTTTGCATTTCCTTTGTTTATTTGTATTTTCATTCTAGTTTGTGCTTCATGGTGCTTGATAGGGTTTAGTTAATTTGTTATTTTCAATACTTTAAATCTAAATTTTTCCCTATTTACATTGGTGAACCTGACATATTTTAACACATTTTGAGAAATCTTGGAGTTGGATCTTTTTATTGCAGGTTCTGTTAGCTTTTTGTTGCAGATTTGGCATCATTTTTGGACAAAACCCTAGTTTCCAAAGATTCGACTATAACTTTCAAACGGCAACATATTTTTTCACAAATTTTGTTTTGCTGATTGGAGACAATGTCTAGAACTTCCATTCTAAAAATCAGATTTTTCGGAGCTGGTTTGATTTTTTTATAATTTGTTTTCTGTTTTTCATAAAAAGTTGATTTTGAGAGACAATTATCGAATTTTTAGAATATTTTTATATTTCTGGAAATCTCTCTAAATTTTAGTAGGGGTCTGTTCTTTATCTTTCAAATTTGGACACACAATTATTAGTCAAATAACAGATCTTTTAAAATTATGGTTTAACACATATTTGCCTATATCTCACAAAAAGTTGTAGGTCTGATCACAAAATTTTGTTTGCAGATTTGGAATGAAAGAATACGACTTCAGTCAAAAAATCAGAACTTTTGGAGCTGGTTTGTATTTTTTATAATTTTTTTATGATTTTTTATAAAAAATTAATATTGGGCGCAAAATAGGGAATTTGTCTGACTTCTTTACATTTCTGGAAATCTCTCCAAAAAATAATATTAGTCTCTTCTTTGATTTTATATTTTTCAGATCAATAATGTCTTCAAATAATCGAATCTAATTCGGCTATGTTAAAAATATGTATTTGAAATTGCAATTTTCTAATGAGTTTATTTTTTTCATGGATGCATTATGATATTATTTCTTTTGATTTTGTAGGTGATCATAAGGAGTTTTAGTGGTAGAAATATCCTTCATACACAACAAATTGGAAAAGCGAATAATCAGGTGCACATATTCCATCTTCCATTTCTTAATCCTGTTTGTCACACATTTGGATTTGGGCTCTTAAAAATGAATTTTGTCTTCAATCACATATCAAAATTGGGTCTAAAATTAACCATTGTCTTCCTACACATTTGAATTGGGGTTAAAAAGAACAAGTGCTTCTATTGTTTGCATACAAACATTTCATTTCTAAGGGAAATTAATCATTGCGAGTGTGAATCAAGTGTGTGTGTCCTCCAAAACACCTCACTTGCTTTGCTTTTGTCATACCCTTTTTAGGAGTCCTGCTTGGAGCACACGCCCCTCCAAGGGACAACCTCAATCGAGTGTGAATCTAAAGACACACTCATTTGGGAGTTGAAATCTTGTCACTCTAAGCTAAGCCCCAAAGAACTTTATACCTTTGGGAAGTGAAGGTGAAGGGTGGGTTACCCCTTTCTCCCGGCTTATTGGCAAGATTTTTCTTTCAAATTCTTCCTTAGTCAACCTTGTGCAATCTAGCTTGAGACCTAATTGGCCATACCCCACTTGACTAGTCATAGGGCTTGTTGTTGTGTATTCAAGTGTTTGATTAATCATAACATTTAATCTTGGAAGACAAACTTATCATTGTGCTTGGTGTGTGTGTTTATGCATTTACATGTAAAATCTTGTGTTTGATATTGCCCAAGTCAAACATCCAATAAAAATTTTCCACGTCATCCAAGTCATCCAACCTTGTCATTCCACATCACATCCTAATCATCATCATCTCTTTAATCTAATCAACATCATTTTACACCATGACAACATTTGAAGACATAGCACTAGAGCTTATTCACATGCTTCATAAAGCTCAAACAAATCAAACACCTTTAGACCAACAAATCATTCAAAGCGCCCATAACATTATCCAAAAACTTCAAACCAACCAATCACCACAAATGCAACAACTCATAGCACAAATCCAATACCTCATGGCCAATTGTCAAGTCCAACAAGCACATTATCAAGTCCAATCACCACATCAACACATTTCACATCAACCCTATGTATCACCTATATCATCATATCAACCTCATCCATCCACATATCAACTTTCCCCTTCGTCAACCTATCACAACTCTTCTAATTTGAACTCTTATCCACATCAATCAACCTTTCAATAGTCATTATCCTATTCAACCCCTCCATCATCATCACAACAACAAATCATATCACAAATCCAAACACCATTCCAACCGCAAGACATTCAACCACAATCCTATATGTCACCTTCATCATCATTCCCCCACAAAACCCATTTACCTTCCATGGAAATGACACATCGACATGTCCACCCATATTACAACAACATCAAGAGCCTTTAAGTCTTAATGCCATCTTTGACAAGGGGAACACCAATCTAGTTCACGCACCCTTACCACCATCCAATCAAATTCCTATCCATAATCCACAATGTCCTAGTCCTAATCCATTGGCATCTCCACCTTCTAACCAATCAAACTCTTCATTAGCCCCACCATCATCTAATCCTCCATCAAATCAATGAATTACATTTAGATATTTAAAACATAAATTGATGGCATTACATAAATCCACCAATCCACCTACAAAGGATGTGACCCAAGGGCTATAGGCAAGGAATCAATTTTTGCCATGTCATTCAACACATATACTTGATCATACAAAAGAGTCCTCAAATATCATGCTAATTCCTTCAAGCCAACCATGTCATCCACTCTTCCTTGAGCCAATTCACAAGTCTCGCCAATTAAGTCCAAGTCAATCTCCATCATGTCTCCATATAGAACATGTCAAGCCTATTCAAGATTCATCCCCTTCCACTTCCATTCAAGCAACCCAAGAGGCATGTCAAGAGTCTACTCCCAAGCATGTGGAAACATCAAGCCCTAATCCTAATCAAGATCAAGTCACTTCCATCCAACCTATCCATAACATATATATTTTCTATGATCAAGATATTACCTATGAAGAAGTTATTTATGAGCAACTTGATCCTATACCCATCCATGAGCAAGACATCCAAAATACACCTACCCTTGACAAAGATTTCAATCCCAATTATATCATCCATGACAACCCCATCTTTGACCAAGACCCTACCATTGACCAAGAAGTCCAAAATGATCCACTCCTTGACTATTATGCCATTCATGGTCCCACCCAAACCCCATTAAGATCCACTTTCCTTGATGAGACACTTGCCTCCCAAGCTAGTATAGAAGATCAAACCAATAATATGGATCTAAATGAACATACTCAAGATCCTTTCAATCCTCCATCATCCACTATCAACCCCATTGCAAGTCCTCCATCATATCCACTTGGTCTTTCCAATAAGGAACTTGTGTCTAGTGTTCCACCTACACCTAGTTCCATTGTCCATTGCATACCCCAAGGACACCAATCTCAAGATGTTGGTATTTCCTCCATGCATTCTAAGTCCACTTTCCATCATAAAACCTATCATATGCCTAAAGCATATGTGGCCATCCCACCACCGTCATCCTACAAATGTCAAAAGCATGTGACCATACACCTTCCTCCATCCAATTTACCACCATTACTTCCAACTCCTAATACCCCTCCATCCACTTTGCCACCATTACTCCCAACACCTAATATTCCAATCATTCATAAATACCCTAAATATCCTAATCATGACCAATCAATGCACACATTGTGTAAACATAAAGCTTCCACTCATTCCATCCACCCCATGGGATTCAAAAATAAAAATTTGGATGCCTCTATTTATAAAGTCAAAAATTATAAAGGTCTTAATGCCTTAGAATACAATTTCAAAAAGTCAAAGCCAAGTACATCTAAAAAGCTATATAAGCCCATACCTTCAAAAGAAAAGTCTAAAAACAAAATGGTTTGGGTACCTAAGCAAAATGAAATCAAGTCGAATGAGACATCCATGTCACAAAAATCCCAACCATTCACTTCCATCCAAAATACACATTCCATTGAAGAATCTAAAATTCCTAAAGCCCACAAGACAAATAAAAGTCATAAAAATACTAAGTCTATGTGGGTACCTAAAACCCTTCATCCACCATCTCCTAGGCAAACATCTCCATTGCTTCCTACACCCTGTCCACATCAAAAGCTTCAATGTTTATCACAGTGTGTGCAACCATTGGTCATGATTCCATTCCAACATACCTCTATCTTTCCATCACCCTTCACTCATTATCCTACATATCTCCCCCATCACCTTCCTATGGTCCATGCTTTTGGCTAAGCCTCCCCATTCATCTTTTGCATAAGTCCTATATCTTCCCATCATAATCTGTTATTTTCCTCCATAATACACATCATAATCCATCATCTACCTACTCTATCTCCATTTCATGTCATCCCTTACCAACATCTATGGGCATAATGGCATTTGACATGGTCCATGCAATGACATCTATCTCTAGTGGGACTATCACCTTTCATGAAACTAGACACTTGAGTTCCTCTTATCCATATTCTCCTTTTCCTATCCAAAAAGTCAAAAAAAAAATGAGTAAAAAAAAAAAAGAAAAAGTAAAGAGAAATCCTTTCATCCAACGGTGAAAACCTGGTAAACAGGCACCCTGGATAAGTACCATGATGAAAACCCGACAAACAGGCGTCATGTGTAGTTTGATCTTCTATATCACTTACACTTGGGGGCACAATGTCTTATCTATCCAACCTATCATTTTTATGTCATATCATTTCCATATTACCTACCATCTTAGCCATCATACCTACCTATCATATTGGGTCCACTTATCCACCCTTCTCCTTTTGATCTTGATAAAGACATAGGGGAAAAATGTTGACACATGTTTTTTGGGTATCTCTTTACATACCTCATCCCTTCCAAACAGGCATATCATTATCTTATTGTCATAAGCTTTGTCATGAAAAATCCTAAGTCTTGTACCTAGAATGGGGCATGTTATTCCTATGCGACATAGTCTTTGGAGATCACATCCTTGCTCTCTTATGCATACATCCATTTCATCCATTAATCCCATTTATCTCCTTGCACCTAGACTTGGTTTTCCCCTTGTCATTGGTATCTAGCACAAAGGCTACCCAAATTTTCATCCATTGACACCTCAAAATATTTCAAAAAAATCCAAAAAAAATAAATCATAAAACAGAAAAAAAACAAAAACATCATATAAAAAGACCTGAAAAAGCCAAAAAAAATCATAAAATGTCAAAATCCAAAAAAAATAAAAAATCATAAAATGCCAAGCAATAATCCAAATGCAAGTCAATCCTTAGTCCGCATTAGTCAAGTCGATCAATCTTGTCAAATTATCCAATCACATCCTTTGGTCTTGATCATAATCTTGTCGTAAACCAATCAATCAAAGTCAATCAATCAATTAGTCAGTCATTCTTGTGTTGATCTAGGGATATGTCTTTCCCCGCAATGACAACACTTTTAGTCATCATCATCAGTCAATTAATTACTCATTGGTTTGCAACTTGACAGGGGCAATACCTTGTTTGTTTTTGTGTCATTTGTGCATGCTTGCTTGCTTGCTTGTGTGTGTTATCATTTTTGTCTTGCATTTGCATCGAATCTGACTTATCCCAGATAATATTCATATCTTGTATCTAGACAAGGTTGTATTACGCTGGGGCACGAGACACATCATCACCTTGGTCCTTATACCTTGGTGCATCATGTCTAGTGTTACATCAAACATCATGGTTGCTCACTTTCTTGCAGCATAACATGTCATTCATCTTGTCCCTCCTTATCATTTCATTTCGAGAGCATACCCTTGTTTTTCCAACTCGCCTATCCTCTCGAGGGGGCATCATCATCCCATTCTTATTTCATCATCATCCTATTTTTCTATCATCATCCATTTTTCTCTATCCATATCTTAGCTTCTTTGAAATGATGTTACTCGACACAAATCTCATTATCTCAAACATCATCTCAAAGAGGGGCAAAATGTAGACACTAAAAATTGTCCTAGGCTTGCGATTTCTAAATTCTCTATCATTTCCCCTTTTGTCTTTACTAATTAAATTACTTTTAATTATTTAATTATTTTCTAAAGTCATAATTCTTCTATTAATTAAATAATTTTAATTATTTAATTAATTCATTTTTATCTTTATTCTCCCTTGATTAATTAAATAAATTTTATTTATTTAATTACGCCACTAATTAGGTCCCCTTCTTTCTAAAATTAAATAAATTCTTATTTATTTAATTTTTGTCCACTATCCACTATAATTAAATAATTATTTTAATTATTTAATTATTCATTAGCCTCTTCTCTCATAAATTAAATAAATTTTATTTATTTAATTTGGTCCACTCTCTTGAATTTTGAATTAAATCATTATTTAATTCAAAATGATTCTTTTTGTCACATTCCTTTATAATTAAATAATATATTAATTATTTAATTATTCATTGGTCACCTAAATTAAATAATTTTTATTATTTAATTTCTCCAGCAACCTCTTTGTCCGTGCCAATCTTATCTTCCACATCAAATCTTATCTCTTGACATCTCATTTTAATTTTAGCCCTTGATTGAATTATCTTATAATTCAATCTTAGCCCTTCATCTTTATCATTTGCCCTAATTTTGACCTAACCCTAGTCCATACTACAACATTCAATTTTGGCCATTGATTTAGACATCTTATTGACATTCAATCTCAACCATCAATCCAAAATAGACATTTCCTATAAATAAACTCTTTCATAAGCCATTTGGGGGTTGATTCTTCAAGTATCCTTATGCTGTCAAAATCATTCTTCAGTCTTTCATCTATTTCTATCTATTGTCATTCATCTATCGTCCCCATGTCAATGTTATGCTATTGAATTGAGCAACCAACATTCCTACAATTGTCAATCCTTCAAAATCTTGCTTTCTTATGCAGGTGGAGAAGAGCCATGGAGGTCAACCAAGTCTAGTTTGAAAATTGGTTTGCATTTCCTTTGTTTATTTGTATTTTCATTCTAGTTTGTGCTTCATGGTGCTTGATAGGGTTTAGTTAATTTGTTGTTTTCAATACTTTAAATCTGAATTTTTCCCTATTTACAGATGTCTCTACTATAGTGGTCACATCAAAATCCGAAGGCAACTTGGCCCCTTGTTTTGCTAGTTCAAGCATGTATAACGAAGGGTTGAGTCTCATCATGATGTTGATGATTCTATGGTTGTCCGGATTTTGGAGCATTTAAGCTATTTCTTCACGAGACATTCCAAAGGTGAGGTCCTCCCCTTGATTTTCTTCTTGTGGGTTTTGTGATGATGAGGGGATCAATGGATTGCTTGATTCTGTGAGATTCATTTATGTGTTTGTTCGGCTAAGGTCACTTGAAGTGGGAGTTTCTTTGTGGGCTTCCATACTCTTCTTGTATTGAGATCTTGTTTGAACCATAAAACAAGGATCAATCTTCGAGATTATGGGAGACGAATCTCTTGATTCCTTGGATTAATCTCTATTTTATGTCCCAAAGTGAAAGTTTTAGGATGCTTTTTAGGATCAAATGTGATGATGATAGGATGGTGATGTTTAAAGATGGATGTTATGGATGTTTTTGGCTTTTGATAAATCTTGAATGAAATGCTAGGACTTTGGATTTTTTGATTGGTTTGATTTTTGGATTTTGAGATTTTGTCCTTGATCTTGATTTGGATTTTGATTTTGATTTTGAACAAAAAGACCCTAAGATGTTTGATAATGATCTAAAGGATAGTTGTGTTCAAAGGATGATGATTTGGATATGTGTGAGGAGAAGGATGCATCTACCCACACCTACCCAAACAAAATGATTGTTTCACTAAGTATATGGAGAAGGATTCATCTACATACACTAAGCTAGACAAGATGATTTGGATGACTTTGACTAAGGATATGCAAAAGGATGCATTTACACATTCCTAGCCAAAGGTGTTTTGATAAATGTTTTCAAGGACTTGGTCTCAATGATTTTGGTGTTTGCTTGATTTTGTGATAAAGCCTAGCACTTCAAGGATGATTTCAAGGTTTTCAAAAGATGATTTGTGAGATGATGTTTGATGTTTTGAAAGATGGATGAAATAGGTTTGATTTGTTTTGATCCCTAGATGAACCTAAAAAGACCACTTTGTTTTCCTAGACCTAGGTATTGAAGAGCATGCATATGCTTCCTAAAGACCTTTGTAACCAAGGATTGATTTCATTTGAACTTTTATTTTTGGATTTTCAATGATTTTTGATTTGGGATTTGGAGTCTTCAACACACATGAAAGTTTATTTTGCTTAGCTTTGCTTAATGACTTTATTTTACCAAAAACACTCTCTTTGATTAAAGTTTCAAATTAAGATGTCCAATGTCTTAATTTCTTTAAACCCCACAAGATATTTTATGTGGAAATTCAATGAACTTAAGGCAAAGGTTTTCCTATTGTTTACTCAAGAAGACAAATTGAGGTATAATCCAATGCTTAGGAACCTCTAAGGATGTGAATCCCCAGGGAAAGCAGTAACATATGTATTGAGTCAATGATATTTGTCTTCAAAAGGGTTTGAAATTTTGAGAATCATGTTGAATGTTTGTTTGCAAAATATTTTCGAATACCACACTGTGTTTTCAAACGAAGAACAAGTACAAGCCCTATGGATGTGTAAGACAATATTTGTTGGATTCCCACTTTGGACAAGTCCATACGCTTATCTCTAGCGGATGGTTAGATGCTTGACCCCCTGGCTCCCCTCCACGGCTCATTATGGTCAATCGGGGTAGCCAAGCATCAACACCCATGAAACTCCCATGGCATGCTTTCCATCTCTACTAGAAGACCGTAAGAGTGTGGGGTGGCTTCAGAACGACCATTCTTGCACCAACAAATAGATTAAGGATTTTGGCAAATTCTAGCACATGGGTTCTAGTAAGGACTTTCCGTTCGTGGAGATTGACCCATTCGGCAAGAGTTCCCTTTCGGATCCATCTTGTCAGAGCCAACCGTGTGATAATGGCATTTAACCAATACCCACATTTATATCCCGACTGGAAATACTCTTGGCTTTAGAGTGTTACTGGTTGAGTCGTTCCCTTGGGTGAGTACCTTTTTCCCAAGGCAGGCCCTCTAGGATAAACAAAAGCGAATGAAGAACAATATTCGTAACTCGATCAATTCTTGTAGGCAACAAGGAGAGAGAATATACACAACAAAACCCCCACTCACACTCGCATAATAGTTTGTTCAATTTTAAGCCCAAATCGAAGTGTGGAGGTGATTGCTTTATCTCAACCCAAAGTCATAGAAAAGACCTTTTGATTCTCAAGATCGCTAGAAAGCGCGCGAGAAGTGCATACATCCTTTTTCAATGGCTTTAGTCTAAGTAAGCCTTCACAAACAAACAAAACTACACTTGTTCTTTTTAAACCCTCAAAGCAATGATGATTTCATTTTAAAGCACCAAATGAAGTGTGAGAAATTGCCTTGTTCAATTGTTAATCCAATAAACCAAATCTAGTAAGTTGTGATCCTAAAGTTCATTTTAGCCTTTGCAAGAAAAGAAAAAAGTTATTTTTAAGCCCAATTGAAAACTAGTGTCCTAAGAAGGAGAAGGATGACAAATTCTTTAAAGAAGTGTTAAACAAACACTTAAGTGTTAAAAAACACTTTGATTAGATAAAATATCATCCCCATGCTCCTCTTTCTTTTGATTTTTATTTCCAACCTACAAAAGTGATCAAAATGTTAGATGAGATCAAAAGAAACAAAAGGATATAGGGGTTAGACAAACCATTTACCAAAACACCCTAAAACTTAGCCAAGTTATCATGTGTTTTTACTTTAAATGCAAATTTGAAAATTTTAACTAATTTATAGTTAAGAAACACCTACACCATTGGATAGCTTGTAAAATTCTACCCTATTTTAAAAAAAAAGCATCAAAAAAGACCTACGTATGACCAAGATATGGTCATTTTAAAATTGACTCTAAAAACACTAAAATAGTGATCATATGCGGATTAATGAATAGTGCTGTCAAAAAACAACAAAATTTTATTAAAAAACGTGTTAGATTTGAGGTATATGCCCTCCTTCTAGCACCAATATGTGAACCATTTGAATCTAGACCTTGCACAAACACAATAAACATGCAAACAATTAGATCAAACACAAGATTAGAAACAAATGATTCCTCAAGAAATCCATTTGAAATTTGCAAAAGATAAGAAATGAAAATGAAGAACACAAATGAAACAATTAAATCCTATCTAATGCAAGCAAACTCTTGATCTCTTGAGGGAGTTGGTGCCAATTTGATGTGGAAATTGGCCCTTTCCCAACTCCTTTTGCAAGCTTGATGATGAACAAATGAAGAAGAATGAGAAGAGAGTGACCCACTTGATGAAGACTTTGAATGTATGCTCCAAGCTAAAATCTGCAAAAAACCTAGCTATGATTCAATGAGGTGGATGAGAATTGCTAAGTATTTTAGCATGGTAACTTTGCTTGAGATGTGGATGATCAAATGCATGGTGAAGCATTCTATTTATAGAATGTTGAAATGGAAACAAAGCCAAAATAGAGCAATGTGGGACAAAGATTTGGCCAATGGCAAAATACCACTTGTCCAAATGTGATTAGATGAGGAATGAGCAAGTTTTGACAAATGCGCCAATAAATGCATTTTTGAATTTGAATTTTGAGAAAAGACATGTAAGAGGGGGAAAGAAAATTGCATTGAATGCCACTTGGCTCAAGGCAAGGACATGCAAGAAGAAGTAAATGCCTTGTTGGAAGGACTTGTAAGAGAGAGTAAATGACATGTTGGAAGGACATGTCATTCAAATTTTGAATTTGAAATAGAAGAATATTCTTCCAAAAGATGCTTTGTTGAGGGAAAATGGAGATTTAATAAATCAATAAATTGATTTATTTGTGCAAGTGGAGATATCTATAGAATGCAAGTGGGTGAGATTAGTATTTAATCATGGTTAGATTAAATAAATGATGATTATGTTAGTTTAATGATGATTAGGTGAGTTGACTTATTTTGACTTAGATTTTTGGATTAATTTAAATCAAACAAGAGAGGAAATGATTTAATGAGTTTAATTAAATAAACATGTTTTGATTATTTAATTAAAGAGATTGAAGTAAGATTAAATAAGATTTTAATTTATTCAATTTAATAGATAGACTTTAGGGATTTAATTAAATAAAATTAATTATTTAATTAAAATAGGGATAATTAGATCAGATGAATTGATTTAATTAACAAGGGAAAGTGACTTAATTAGACAAAAATAATTTATTTAATTAAAAGACAAATATTGATGAATTTAATCAGATAAGGGAATTTGATTAAACAGTTAGACCAAGGGATGATTTAGGAAGAAACGATGTTAGTAGATCAGAGTTAGATGCGCAATGTCAACTTGTACATTTTGCATGTCTACAGTAGCCTATTCAAGAACACAATGTTCGATACATGGTGGTAGGTAACTAAAATTACAATGCTTGGTGGATGGATTTGTACATGATTGGGAAAATCACCATTTTCTTAGGAAAATATTTCCTTAGAAGAATGACCTCAACCATCCTCAAGGAAAATGGAATGAAATCTCCATGGGCTAATTTCATAACATTGTTTCACTTCACTAGGTTGTTTGAACAACTACATGGTACTGAAAAGGCCAATTTTCTTCATGCTACTATGGTTAAAATCCTTTGATATTGTGAATATGTAATTAGAGCTCTTACACTTGCTAAGGAGGAAATTGGAAATTTAATGAGGAAGATATCTTGCTGATTGTATCAAAAGTTAAAGATTGAGAGATGTAAAGACCAAGAGGTAGCTAAAAGGACACCATTGACTGAAGGCCTATTTACACAAAATGGATTTGCTTGAAATGCCTTGAAACTTTTCAAGAAAATGCAATTGACAAAGGTCAAGCTAAACACCACTTCTCTAAAATGGAAACATTGTAGATGCGTGTGCCTTTTGTGAACATGATTAAATTTTTTTAGGGGAAATATATTTTGGGGCCAAGCAAATAAGGGCAGAATAAGTTTTTCACTGCGGATGGATACAACTAGTTGATGCAAGAATTGGGTCAACTTTTATGAACCAACCATGCCCAAGATGATTCAAGAATGGGGCGACCATCATATTGACCAAGGAAGGGCACAAAAATATTGTAAAGCATACATGATAAAAAAAGTTCTTCGTGAAATGAATAGATTGGTGCAGTACTAGTGAGGGCATCCATTGAAGTATGTAGAGAAGGACAACCATTTATATGTGTAAAAGAGATGCTTCAGCTTTGCAATAAGAAGTTCGATTGCAAGAGGGGTCTTTTGATATTTCAAGGCCTCTGTACAATAAGGTAGAGTGATGGCACATTGGTTTGAAGTGGCATGAAAATACCTCAAAATTAATGAAGGGATTCAAAAACCCTGCCCATGGAAAAAATGGATAACTCCTAAATTTAATCTCATGGAATGCCATGATTGCAGCATAATCTAGAAAATGGATGCTTCGACAAAGCTTTAGAAACTTCTAGGCGAATGAAATGAAGGGAAACCTGTGCCTATAGTGCAAAGAAATCAAATATGTTGGATGAAATAATGTGTTGTATGGCACGAGGAACAGAGGTAAAGCACCCTGCGATGGCTTGAAATTTTGTTTTGACGAAGAGCTTATCCCGTGCCAAAGATGGAAATGAGCATCCATCAAAGCACAAAGGATAGTGGATTTTTGTTAAAATGTTGTGCACATTAGAAAGAAGAGTAGTTTCAAATGAATAATGGAGGGATTCACTCTAAAGCTACCACACCAAGCTAAATGGGATGCAACTTCGGGTAGGAAAATATGCAAATAAAGGGCAGTGTGCTCGAAGGCTTATGTGTGTGATGGTGCCAAGTTTAGAGAGTGTGTACGCTATATGTGCCAGTGGACACCATCAAACTACCATCATTATGCTTGATGAAGTAGGCCATCATGGTAAGAAATTTTAGAGCGACACAAGTGAAGTTAGGGAAAAAAATAGAGTGAAGGGAGATCAACGGTAGAGATTAAAGGTTGGATTGCAGCTGAATCACAACCGTTCCCCACTATCTTACAAGTTGAAAGTGCACACCTATTAAGGCTGTGGGGCTGGCAAGAGGGAGGGACATAAAAAAATGGTGGGACCGGTAACAAAAAATAAAAGCATGAGTATAGTTTAAGTAGCCTGATGGAAATATTAAAAGGTCTCTATCCTTCCTTGCTCTCTCATGCGTTTAAAGTGTAAGCCTATTATTCCTTGTGGGATTGGTGAGAAGGTTCCTTTGAAGGTCAATCCCAGGAAAATATGATTTTCCCGATGGTAAGCATTTTAAAAGATTTTGTTTCTTTTGAATGGAAAAACTTTTGAAAATTAAAACATTGTCAGTGGTAAAGTTTTAAAAGGCCCGATGCAAGTTAAATGGGATTCTATTCCTAAGAGGGTAGATTTAAATATATGCTGAAAAGTAAAACACAAGCAAGTGTTTTAATTAAAGACCAGTGAAATATCAAATATTTCACTATATGGTGAAAATATAGAAGTGAAACATGAAAGAGGCCACATGAATGGTTTTATTTTCAAACTAAATATTTTAAAACATGTGTTGGGAAATAAATTGGAGAAAAATGGTGCAGGTAAAATGTTTTTCCTGAGGAGTCAATAAATATTTCAAATGAAATATTTAAAGTCTTGTGTGCATGTGCAAGAGAACATGCAATATTTTTCGTTTTCCTTGGGAGATAATGTAAATTAAATATTCACTATGGTAAAGTGAATATGCAAGTTTAATGTACAACTCTAGCATTGTCAAATGAACAGAAATATGAAACCTTCATGGGAGGTATTTTTACACAGTAAGGTGAATTTGAGATGGAGATTCTCCACATGGTGAATTTTTTTGTTGATGAACAACTTGAGGCAAGGAAAAAATGGAGGAAAATTTTGGTGCAAGGAAGAGAGATGAGAGAAGCTTTGCATTTTGTTTATCAATGGGAAAGAGGTTTCCAGATGGCATATTTGGATTAGCTCTTGAGCTTCTTCTAGAGCTTTCTATTCTTTTGTATATTCTCATTCTTCTCTCACTATAAAGGGTTTTGAATTCTTGTGTGGGGTTGGGTAGATAGGAAATGTTGAGTTCAAGTCATGAATTGAGTCTGTAAGCTATAAGTTGTTGATTTCATGAGTAAATATCGGCCAGTTTGTGCAAATAAATCATGAATGTCTTCAAATTGTTTCCATATTCATGAATGTCTTCAAATTGTCTCCAGATTTGTACATATTTAGTCACATGAATTCAATAATACCAAGTATCTTTGGATTTTTCATCTCAATTTCCTTGAGCTTGTTTTATCTATTTATGGTTCTATTTTAGTGAAATGGTTAAAATACTTTGAGCAGATAATTGTGATTTCAAGTGTGCAGATTGGATCTGATAAGGATAATTTGATTAATAATAAGAGAGGATCTGTTAGTGTAATACATTAACAATTTTAAATCCACTGGTTGATTCTCATTTGTTGATGAATTATTTTTATGTGTTTGACTCCATTGCCCATAATTAGGCACTGATTTGTCATTTAGTTTGATGCATCTCAAAAACAAGTTTAAATTCAAAATCATTTTAAACCCCTATTGTTTGGTTGAGGTTTTATGTTATGCTTCCCAATTGTTGAGTGAGTATTGAAATACCAAGAAAGCAGCCAAATTTGAGGTTGTTAATGCTTTGCTTAGTTTATTTTCATTCAGAGTTATCTACTATAAAAAGAAATGTTTGTGTATGAGTGAATTAAGTTTTTAGTCATTGTATAGGTTGACCCACCTTGGTCCTGTAGAGCTAGAAGTGTAGAAATATTGGTCTTTGACTGAATCTTGTTAGTTGGAAAAATCCACCATTGAGTCTGATCATGAGAAAGTGGCTAGTCTATAAGATTCATTGGATTGTTCGATTTGGAACACCAACAAAATTATGACTCTATTTGGGAATGCACTCAAAATTCTGGTTGCATATTATCTTATCAAAGAGTTATTCCAATCTTGAACTATTATTTTTAATTGGAGGTTGAAAATTATTGTGACATCTTATTTTCCCATCGAAGTCACCAAAAAAATGGTGACTCTACTGGGGAAAACTCTGAATCTCCAATTGTAGATGGTTATTTCATAGAGTCATACAATTTTCCATTCTAAATTTGGTTCAAATATTGAAGAATTTCAAACCTGGAGAAAGAATTTTTTGCAGTGAACCTAAATATTTCAAGATCTGTGGTGCTCTACTGGTGAAAGGAACTCAGAAATAAATTTACATGTGAAAGAACTTCATGCTGTTTGAAGTTCAGTCCTCTATGAAGAGAGGTGTGGCTCTATTAGAAGAACTTATTGAAGAGGTGAATTCTGTTCTAGATTTAAAATATTCCTAGAACAATTTGCAACAGTTGCAATGTTTCCAGGTATTCTTTACCTTTGGTTTTCAAGAAAATTGTGTATGAAAACCATATTTGAACTTCTTAGGAAAAAATTTGGTTCCCCATTGAGTAAATTAGTACTATCAGGGGGAAAGAACAGTAATATTGAGTTTGCACACTCCCATTTGTTGGATCTGTTATATTAAATGCAATTGTAGTTACATTGAAATAATTTTGTCTAGTGTTCAAATATTTGTTGATATGGATGGGTAGAATGCATTTGTATATCTTAGGGATTTCCATCCATTTGCATTGTCGTATGTTTCAAGCCCAAGTTATCACTATGTTAGAAATTTTCATAGTAATCCTTCATTTGGTCATGCTTGTAATTATGCACAATTAGTTGAGTCCTGATTTGCAAGAAAATCCATGGATCATCAAGATAAAATAGCCATACCTGTAGACACTTTGAGATAGCTTGTCAAGAAGTGTTAGAAGTCTGATAATCTTAAGAAAATTGATACCCCAAAGTGCAAGAACCCAAGAGTGCACAAACTTAAGATAAGGCCAGAATGGAAAGCTATATTTGAAAGGGGACTTAAAGAGATGGATGAAAGCCACCAGATGTTCCAACAAGCTAGGTTAAGAGACAATCATATTGTGTCTAAACACCAAATTGTTGCACCTTTTGTCAATTCCTTTGACCCATTGTATGCTTAATTATATTTTTCATGGGTTGATTACAAAACTGAGAGTATTTCAGCTCAAGTCTATAAGATGATCCCTAGATTTGATGGATACAATGTATGTGAAGGAGATGCACATGTCAAAAGTTTTTCCAGCTTCATGGAGAAACATTCATTTGGATATCAGGACATGTGGATGAGATTTTTTTTTAGATCTCTTGAAGCAAGAGCAAGGAATTAGTACCTAAGTTTTCTTGAGAAATCATTTCCTTGTTGGGATAAATTAGTGAATGCTTATAGAGAATAATTTTCAAGAGAGCCCTTTGACCTTGCCATGAGGTTAAAGCAGATTAAAAATCAAGATGAAGATTCAAGCATTGAATTTAGTCATAGATTTGTTTTTGCTCTCTCACTAATCCCTGAGAATTTTAGACCTAATACTCCAGATTGTATTCATATGTATTTTGAAGCCTTTGAGGAGGGATCTAATGCATTGTTAAAAGATTTCAGAATATTGAGTATGCTGATGGATTACACATTTTTAGATGATTTGGATAAGATGAGGAATGAGTATGTGCAAATATTGTTGTCTTCACTTATGGGTAAACATGCTGATGAAATCATCAGCTGTGTGAATACAAATGATCAAATTTTTTTAGTTCTGAATTCAGACAAGTGCATACATGAGAAGGTAGAAGATGAGAATGATGCATCATCAGGTGATGAGGAAGTTGTCTTTGAACAACCTACAAAAGAAGTGTACTCAAATGAAAATCAACAACCTAATTTTCCAAGCCAAGAACATGAAGAGGGATATGAATTGGATTTACTCTTTGAAGAAGAGATATATGATCAACAATGTCATGGTACAATTGATCATGTCAATTCTACATATGTTGAATGTAGTTTTGATGCAAGTCTCCATAATGAGATGAAGGAATTTTCTTATTTAGGAAATTTTGCTTAGAATGTTAGTATATCAGCTACAAGTGAAGATGTATGCAATGAATTTAGTTAGCAAGTTCAATCATAAGAAGTTGTAATGAGGGAACCACTGGTGGTTTTCAATTTGATAGAGAATATGCTTGTGTCTATCCTTAATAGGATGAAAATGATAAACTCAATGAAGACACCCAGTTCAATACTAAGATACAAAAGGATGTGGATTTTTGTTATGACAACCTAGAAGTTAACAAGAATGAACAAGTGGACAGCCTATTCACTATGATTGGTTGTGACAATGTTTTTGATAAGGTTGTTAGAAATTCAATCTCCTATGATTGGTGAAATCTAGTTTATGATCAACCCATTGAGTTCTCATATTTTGATGATGATGATATCATGGGATATCCTAATTTATAGTTTGATAATGCATCCAATTATAGTGGAGGTCAAGAAGAAAAAGTGGTTGAGAGAATAGATCAGAGCAATGATCTATTGAGTTGTGAACAAATTTCAAATATGTTGACCACTGAATATAAAAAATGTGCACATGTAGATGACCCTCAGTTTTTGTATGCATCTCACAATGATTTTGACAGTGATGATGGTCTTCAAGATGCAAGGTATGATACATATGTCTTTGATTCTCCTTCTAATTATGAACCAACTGATCATGATAAGGATAATATAGATGAAGACAAGCAACCATTTGATTGTAACAATGCATTGTATGATGAGTATGAAAGTGTGTATGCTAATGAAAACTCAAAAATATATTTTGATGAGTTTGAAGCAGTATATAACCATGAGGTTTGTGCATCCAATGAGCCAAGTTTTGAAAACTTTAATGCAGATTTGGACAAGTCTTTGTTTGTCGAATTGAATGAGCCTAGTCATGAATCTTTGAATGTGGATTTAGATGTTGATTCGAATGAGAAATAAAATTATGCTTCTAAATCAGAATTGCTTGTTGTTGAGCAAGCTTGTGGTACTGAAGATGTTGACATGTTATGTTCAGAAGATGATAAAATGAGTAAAGATGAAGATGAGCTAGAATTACTTGATGATTTTCAGTACCAACATGATGGAGAATAATTTAAAAGTGTGCTAGTGCATGAGTGTATCTCTTTACATACACTCAGAGATAGTTTGCATGGTGTGCAATATCTTCTGGTGGATGGTTGTGATCAAGCTATGCTTTCATATGGTCTTGATCACTATATTCAAATGTCGCCACTTGATAAAAAATTAGAAAATGAAGAGAGTGGAAGTGATGGGGACCTATTTTATTTGGTTTCCACTTGATGATAAAGATGAATAGAGAGCAAGTTTCCACTTGCACAAAGGCAGCTTGATACTTGTGTTTGCAGAAGCGCAGTTACCTATGTTGTTGTGGTTTGATATAGCAAGCATGAGTTGAGGGAGATCAAATCTTTTTATAGATTGGTGTTTGACTAAGGTAAGAATTGACTCCCCTTTTTCATTTGGTGGCCTAGGGTCACCAGATGAAGTTAAAAAAGAAGAATGAATAAAGGAGTAGTTTGACGACACCTGATGGACTCAGTATTTTGTCTACTCCCCAGAGATCTAGATTCTTGCTATGGCCACAGGGGGCATACATCCATAGTCAAAAACATTGTTGGGACTATCAAATTTTGCAAATTTGAACTACCCATTTAAAAAAAATTGCCTCTACACTTTCAAAAGTGCACTTGAAGAATCTACCTAAGTGACCTACTTTGGAAGGTCATATTTTAGAGCCTATTGATTTTCAAGCCAAATACATTTGTAAAACCACTCATGTGTCCTATGTGAGTAGGGATGTCAATTTTCAGCTTCCCACGATAAGTTTTGACAAGGTTTCAAAAAGTGAAGCTGGAGAGTTTTGGCATTTTTCTATTGTTTGTAAACTTTCAGTTCTACAAAGTATCCTCTTGTTTGAGCTAATATTTTGCAACACGATGACTGTCAAGACAAAATGATTGTTTCTCTCCATTCTACATACAAAAATGTGCTCCCATGTCAGGTTTTAGAGCCTTATGATGAGAGTTTCTATTTTTACCATGCCAAAACCAAATGCAATTTGTTCAATTTTGCACCTACACTTTCTGAAACCTTTTAGGAAGGTAAAATTTGACCTTCAATATATTTTGATGAATGATGATTCAAGAAAATTCCTCTTGCACACATGCTCACTATACCAAAATGATCTATTGTGTCCAGTGGAAGCCTCCTAGGAGTTAATTTGGTAGTTTTTCAATGAGGTGATTTTGTGAGTTTTAATTGGTTATGAACAGGTTGTTGCAGAAAGTTCAACTGAGCAACTTTGACAGAATATATCTCTGACCTCATGATCTGTTTTGTTGATCCATCCATTGCACTCCATTCTCAGGTTGAATTTCTACATGCCTATAAGTTTTCATGGCTCCAGGGGGTTGTTTGACTAGTTTCCCAGGTCGATTCCGAAACCAACTTGACTAGTTTTGACCATTCTTCAAAGTGCCTGAAAAGAAAATTTTGATGTGTACCCAGTTCATGTTTTCACTCCTGAAGCATTAAGAACCTATGTCTGCTCAATTCAAGAAAAAAATTGTTTGAAAAAAATAAAAATTAGTCGGGCCCACATGGGGACCCAACATGCTCTACCTAGTTATGAGGTTATAAATGTTGCATTGCAGTATGTTCAAGAACACAATGTTCGATACATGGTAGCAGGTAACTAAAATTACAATTGTTGGTGGATGGATTTGTACATGATTGGAAAAATCACCATTTTCTCAGGAAGAGCTTTCCTTAGAAGAATGACCTCAACCACCTTCAAGGAAAATGGAATGAAATCACCATGGGCTAATTTCACAACATTGTTTCACTTCACTAGGTTGCTTGGATAGCTACATGGTACTGAAAAGGCCAATTTTCTTCATGCTACTATGGTTAAAATCCCTTCATATTGTGAATATGTAATGAGATCTCTTTCACTTGTTAAAGAGGAAAATGGAAATTTAATGAGGAAGATATCTTGCTGATTGAATCAGAAGTTAAAGATTAAGAGATGTAAAGACCAAGAGGAAACTGGAAGGACACCATTGACTAAAGGCCTATTTACACAAAATGGATTTGTTGGAAACACCTTGAAACTTTTCAAGAAAATGCAACTGACATAGTTCAAGCTAAACACCACTTCTATGACATGGAAACATTGTAGATGCGTGTGCCTTTTGTGAACATGATTAAACTTATTTAGGGGAAATCTTTTTTGGCACCAAGAAAATAAGGGCAAAATAATTTTTTCACTATACATCTAGTTGATGCAAGAATGTGGTCCACTTTTATGAACCAACCATACAAAGACCTATCATCTAGCTCAAAAACAATTAGCGGGTGGGAAACAACAATGTGCTCCCATGCCCAGATCATAAGAAGAGTAGTACCATAGCTCATCGACTACGCCTCCCTATAAGCTATTTCGTGCAAATGAAAATACAACATGGCTAGTAGACATGGGCCCCATGCATATACAACCTGTGGCTCTAACATCCCTACTAGCATCTCACCCCACCCAATGATAAACCCATGCCCTCTACGATCTGGTAGAGAAATCTCACCAATCAATATGCACAACATACAATCAATACACTCATATCTATTTGCCAGTACATGCCATCTTATCTCATAATGCTCGATCCTAAGTTGTCTGATGTCATCATGTTGATAATAACGAGTCATCTCACTATAAACCATCTGGGTATCATAAAGGACTCTCTCGCCCCTGATCAACAATCGAAGAATCCTATAGATGTCCTCTAATATAATTGTAGCCTCTCCTATAGGCAGATGGAAAGATGAGCTCTCTGAGTTCCATCACTCATAGAGTGCAGTCAACAACCCCCCTTGGTTTGTTAGAATAGTGGGCATAAATGGAACATGATGCAATCCAAGATGCCATATCATCCATCTCTCTCCGCTCTACAACTAATCTCGAAACTCATAGGTCAATGACCTTGAATCTCGGGTGTATATCAGATCTAAAGTAACCTTCAATTGCATAACACATACCTTGTCTTAGAAATACAAAGCCAACTTTTTATAGCACAAAATTTCAAAAAAGTTTAACAGGAAAATGCTTCGTTTTATTATCAAATGCATTTCAAAATTGCACATGCATCATTTTAACTTGCACATGCATTGCATAACTACACATGCATTAGTTTACCATTTAGATGTGTTTAATAATGCACATACGACAATGGAGGAAACACATGCATTCAATCATGGAGATGCATCACATAATGCAAATGCATTGAACAAGAAAGCATGCAAACAACTATGCATATGTGTGACAAGAATACCCAAATGTGGTACAATATCCTACATGCCTAACTACACCTAACACATGCAATGCAAAACTACAAATGTGGTGTAGAAAAATGCAAATGTGTTCATATAACCTAAATGCCTAAATCAACCTAGACATGTTTTTACATATGCATTGTTTCAAGATCAAATGTGTCGCACACAAATGCATATGCATTGAACTAAAAGTGACACATTTGAAAAATTAAGTTTAATTTCCTAAAAATGCGTGAAAATAAAAAATTCAAAAGATGGTTTTGG
Source organism: Sequoia sempervirens (assembly GCA_007258455.2). Lineage (NCBI taxonomy): Eukaryota > Viridiplantae > Streptophyta > Pinopsida > Cupressales > Cupressaceae > Sequoia > Sequoia sempervirens. The sequence goes on from VDFB02137365.1 coordinate 15,277,550, forward strand.
GGTACATGCCGGGGTCCTGCGTCTATTGGCCATTTGAAGGTCCTAACCCGATAACTGCGATACTTTTTGTAGGGAACGGGTGACATCTTTACTGAGTGTTGAGAGCAAAAGTTAAGGTTTTCTAAAATTGAGGGGTGCAAATGAATCTATTTTCCACCTAATTTCTATTTATACCTAGGGTTTTTGGAGGGTTTTTCTCACACCTTTTGTATCGGGTGCACTATTTACCAGCTTCAATTGACTATTTCACCTACTAAACTTTACCAAAACTAATTTTTGTCACCACCATCAAACTTTCGGCTATCAAATTACCTAATCAGAACAATTTCAATTTTTTTTGGAATTTTTCAAAAATTTGTCATTTTTCCCAAGGGGGCATAACCTTTACCTATTTCACATCGGGGCACAACTGGGGCATGTTAATTTTTTTTATTCTTCGACACAAATGCCTAAATGACATTATGTCAAAGAAGGGAAAACTGTAGACACTGAAATTTGGTCTAGGCCTGCAACTCTAATTTTTGTCATAATTAATATCTTCATTGTCATAATTAAATAATGTTAATTATTTGATTATTTTCTAAAATTAATTTATCCTCTAATAATTAAATAAATTTAAATTATTTAATTAATTCATTGTTACCTTTATTCAATCTTGATTAATTAATTAAATATTATTTATTTAATTACATCGCTAATTAAGTTATCCTCTTTCTAAAATTAAATAAAGTCGATGCAATAAACTCAAATCTAAACCTAAGCTAACAAAATAATAGAACAATATCACCAAATATCTACGTAATTCCATGCATAACCTCAATTTTCCTTCTCCATTTTTTCGTTGTATGATAATTGCTCTTAGATTTCTCTAAGTTTGAAAGTATGCCCTATGATAGTATGATTTAGAAAAAAATCAAAGATTCTAAAATAAGATTGCTTCCAAAAGTCATAAGATTTTAGGAGGAGTAAGAATGATGAAGGTCAATCCAATTTATAGAAAATAGGGTTTTTGAATGATAGGCTCAGATTGAAAGATAGAAGGACGATTAAGATTGAAAGATTTGGCATGCATTGAGATTAGTGTTAGTAATAATGTGAGTGATAAAGCATAAATGGTGGGAAATAAGATGAAATAATAATTTAATATTTAGTTAAGATTGTTTGAAGAGAGTCAAATAAATGACAAATCTCTTAGGCTTCAGAGGAGCCACAATGACGAAGGATGGATTTTTTCTGCGTCTGCATCTTCAGGCCATGCTAGGGCACCTGAACCCTAGTCCGTGACTATTCTTTGCTTGCTCTGTGCGCTGTGGGGGGGTTCTTAGTGTTTTTTTGGGGCTAAGTTTGGTTTCTCTCATTTTTTCTTTCCTACGGTGGCTGTATTCTCTTCTATGGTGGTGTTCTTTTCTAGCGTTGGGGTCTTCGATCCCTTTCTCTTGAGGTCTTGCACTCAGGGCAGCTGCTGTGGAGTGGGCTCAGGCCTGTAGTGGGGTGGAGGTGGTGCATTGGAGGGTTTTTAGGGGTCCCCTATGCAGGGCGACACCACTCTTTAGGCTGCATGGTGTCCATCTCGGGTGTGGGGTCTGCTCTCTACGCTGCCCTTCTTTTGTTTTTTGTGGGGTCTAGCTTTCTATGCTACCCTTCTTTTGCTTTGTGTGGGGTGCGATTGGTGAGTGGGGTTGCTGTCCCCACTCCGCACCGTGGAGCATTGGGTTGTGTGTCTATCTTGGGCCCCTCAGTTTTAATGGCTCTTGGAGAATCATCTGGGGTTTCGCCCACAATGGACTTTCGCTCTGCAGTCAGTTCTAAGTCATCTTCCCAGGATGCGAAGTTTTTTGATAATAATTTATTTTCTCTTGAATCAAGAGCTAGTCGAATGGGACCGTCTGGTGGATCACACATTATGAAAATTAATGGATGTCTGGAATGCTATAAAGAGCGGCCGAAGCTGGTTATCCCACTAGAGATGATTGTGGAAGACATTGATTATTACTCGGGTCATTCTTTATTGTGCAAGTTTATGGGGATGCGTATCTCGTTACAATTTCTAGAGTCATGGGCACAACGAACCTGGATGTCAGAGGGCGAGATGGAGCTCATGTTGCTGGCAAACAACTATTTCATGGTAACTTTTAATTGCATGGCAGATCGTATTAGGGTCTTTGAAGGAGGCCCTTATTTTTACAACCAAATCGGGCTATTTATTAAACCTTGGCATGCAGGTTTTGATCCTTCTGAGGAGATTCCAACTCACGTTCTGGTGTGGGTTTGGCTCCCTCGTTTTCATGTGGAATGTTGGCAGGATGATGTTCTGCACCTGTTGGCCTTGATGCTTGGAAAGCCGGTTGGCTCTACGCAATAGACTCAGGTTAAAAAGGTGATGAATTTTGCTCATATTTGTGTTGAAATTGATTTAAGTAAGCCATTACCAGATTCTTTGGATATGTCTACGAGTCCTTATTCATGGTTGCAGCAATTGGACTATGAGACTCTTCATTTTCGCTGATGTCTTTGTGATGAATATGGACACCTACTACATCGATGTCCAAGGGCTATGCCTTCAGAACCCCAGTCTTCTCATCCCCCTCGCAACCCCCCTAGGGCTGAAAAGGGGAAGGATTGTTGGAAAATGTGCCTCAATCTCACAGGATGAAACCTCTGAGAAAGCATGGTCACTGTGACATTCATATTGTCTGGTTGACTTGCAGTTTAACCTTGTGTATTGCTCATGTTGCTAAGACAATACTTCTGTCTTACCGAATGGACCTATCGCTATGACATGGAGACTCAGTGAGATCTCTTACCGATATGGAATGTCTTTCCAACATAATGGTTTGTTATCGGGTGCCTAGCATATGTCAAGCAGACTCATGGCGACTAGATCATCGGGGTAACTCAAGTGTGTCGGTATGTGGTCCTAGCAACAGGGAGATGTCTCGCCGATTGAATTCATCGGGGTGAGTTGAACACTCGAGAAGATCTCTTGGCGATTGGGAGATTTTTGGCCAATGGTATTCACTCGGAGTAACTCAAGGGTTTCAGCATGAAGTCTTGGGGACTGGGAGATGTCTAGCCGATAGGTTGGTGTCTAGTGGATGTCGGGGAGACCTGTAGCGAAAGGAGTCATTAGTGTAACCCATTTTCTTTGGTAAGAAGTATTACTGATGTGTGAATCTCTTCCTGATAGGAATGCAATGGATATCGGTAGATTCGATATGACTCATGGCGTTCAATATAATCTCTTGCTGACTGTTGGAACCTATGCCAATATCGTCTGTGAATCCTTTGAGCATTGGAGAGACACTTCTCATGTCTCACTGACATGTGAACTTAGTGGATTGTTTCCTTGACCGTTTGACTACAGTATGTGGTGGCCCATGGACCAATCATTGGAAGAGAAATTCAAACGATTGGTGGTTGGATTTTTGCAGTAGTTGTGATGGAACTGAACGGTCTGCAAGGAAAAATCTACACTAGAATGGAATGATGATAAGGATGCTGAGCTAGAGATTGATGTTTAGCTATCTTGAACCGATTCACAGAGAGCCTGTTGAAGAATGAATGCATATATGTATGCATTGGATGTTCTCTATCAAGGGTTGAAAAAAGAGCAGAGAGTGTGTCGAAGAGCCGAAGAGAAGAAGAGAGAGAGTCGAGTGGCTGGCTGAGAGGCCAAGGCCATGAGGCCAAAGCAGAGGTAGGGCTATGCTTCCAAACTCTCTCCTATGTACTGAGTGATCAGTTGCTACCAGTTGTATCCAGAATGAACAAGATGTAATCTCTGAAAAGGCTATGAGCCTAAAATTGTATTGTAACTGTTTGTTGCTGAATAATACAATGGCTCAATCTTTGGAGTGTGGGGTTTTTTATCCGAAAGGATTTTCCCCATGTAAATCTGTTTGTTCTGGTTTTTGTCTTATCTTTCATGTCTGTTGGTTCTTGTTGTAGAATCTATTAATGCATGTTGTTGAATTTACATGTGCCTCTCTCAGAAGGATCAATGTGGGAAATAAACTGTGTCTGTTTCCACTTTAGGACATAGTTGTATGTGTCTTTGAGGTGACCTAATCAAAATTAAAGTTACCGAAGGAACTACTATTTGGATGTTTCCATGAGATGCCCCTAAATTTTCCTAACAAGTGGTATTAGAGCCTTCTTCTGGTTGCTAGTTCTGGGTATTTCTCCTATGAAGATTTCTCAGTTTGTTAGGCTGAAGGAAATCTGGAGGAATCGTTTGATTATTGATCCTTTGGTGAGTGGAAGTCTTGTGATATATAGAGACAACATGCAGCTTGAAGGATGGTCAAGATGGAAAAGGGAGTTGATCATGTTGTGATCTATGTCTCCTGGCTAGTAGCGGTTTAACCTTGGAGTATGAGGTGGATTTCTATGTTTCATGGCTGTGTAGCAGTGAAGCTTTCATATTGGGTGTATGTGTGGTAGGCTTCTCGGTGATATGCAGAAGCCTAGGATGTTTCTCAGCCATGGAAGAGAGTGCTTATGCTAGGTGGTGGTTTCTGATGTTGGAAGGCACTATTTCCTATTAACCTTGAATGCTTAAAGGCTATGGAGTTAATCATTAGTTGATTTGTAAACTTCTAAAATAGCCTTTCTCTCTTTCTCAGATGCATGTACATGTTGGTGGTTTTAGGGATGGCCTGAAAGGGGTCTGGATTTTCTTGAACTACTGTTTCCTTTTTTAAGGGATGCTTTGTATTTGCATGGCTCAGTGGTTTTGGAGATTTTACATGGTTAAGCAAAACTTGTGGTTATGTGGATCTATTGATAAGCTATTTTCTAGAGCCTGACTTTTGGGGTGTTGCTGGATGAGATAGTTGCAGTTTTGCATGCATGCTTCGTGCATGCTTCGAGGAGGTGTGTTTTCTTCTCTGCATGGGAGTGTTGGTACGTGATTTTTCACTCAGCACTCTTGTGGTGGTGCTTGGGGGTTCCTTGATTATGGTGCTCGGTGTGGACATGATTGGAAAATAAGATCTGGTGTGATCTGATGTTTGAGTCATGTTGTCTACGTGGTTATTCTCTTTGATATCTCAGTGTTGCAGTTTCCAATGCAATGATGGGTTTTCATGTTCGATGTTTGTGATCTACAAGTTATGTGGTTGATGGATTAGCTACCCATTGGATGCAGTGAGATAACTTGGATGTGGATTGTCTTTATCCATGAGGATTGATTCATTGCTGGTGCAAACTTGTTAGTTGTCCTTATCATTGGTCACTTGTGCATTAGTGTGATTGTTTGAGATGAGAGGATGGATACTATTGAGTACCTGAATAGTCGGTTAAGGGAACTTGTAGCAGGTGGTCATGATGCTTGGAGAGCTTAGATGTCACTTTTCAGTGCAAGCTTTAGCAGTGTCTGTGGATTCATCACATGGTGGTGAATGGTCTTCTTTGGTGTTGTAGATGTTTCTAGGGAGAACTTTTAGATCCTGTTGCTACAAAAGGGTTTTTTTGCATTTGCATGGGCATCATTTGAAGATGTGCAAAATCTTGGAACCATGGAGGATGCTTCGAGTCTTTGGTTAAGATGTTGGTGGTGCTTGATAGGTGATGTTCATTTTTTGAGTCTATTTGTTGTATGTCATGGTATACTCTTATTAGTGCACTGGAGTTTTGGCATTGTGCATTGTACTTGAGACAATGGTGAGGTCACTTGAAGCATGGAATCTCCTGAGGGGATGTGTAGATCATGGTGTCATGAGAAGTTACTGATTCAGATGATTGGAGCTTTGACAGTGGTATGATAATTCTTTGTGTATTGGGTGCTTTGATTATTTGCTTGGTACTTTGTGATAGTGCAGTAATGCAGTTGAAGTTTAGCATGAGATCATCAGTTGCTAGTACTCATGGATACATGAAGAATAAGGTGAGGCTATCTTTCTCTTATGAGAGAAGTGATGTTGCTTGTTATTCTTGGTGAATTTTTCAGTAGAAAGTCTAAGAAGCCTACACCTTGGTTGAACATGAGTTCAACAGAGACCAATGAGGAGATTGCTCTTGGATTAGTCATGATGGCTTGTATATCTTGAAGGAGTATTCTCATTCCCACACTTGGTCTACTCGATAGTTTATTGGAGAGGTATTTGGCCCTCTATATCCTTCAGATGTGTTTTAAGTTCACTTTCATGATATGAATCTTGAATTGTTGTCTAATGGTTCTGGAAGATTCATAGTGAAAGATGTACAGTTTTGTTTTTATCTCCTTGTTACTAATGAGAATTGGTAGGAGATGTTGTATGGGCTGATTTCCTGAAATGAGGAATGAAGTAGCTTGATCTTCTTTGAGATGCTTACATCCATGTTGGTTTTATAGTCGGTTTGATCTTGGTGATTGACCAGATGGATGTTGTTAAGGCTTTTCTTTTAGGATGTGAAGAAGATCATTCTTGACACAGCTGGCTATTAGAAGTGTATGTAGGAGGATGTTCTATAGGAAGATGATGTGCTGAGTTTCTCTCTATGGCCGTGAAGGTTTGTGGTGAGAGAAATGTTCCTTGTAGCAGTTTGTTGCAAGTTGTGCATGTCATTGTGGATATTTCCTTGGTACTACATGGCTACATTTTCTATGTGTTGTTATTGGTAGACTTGCAATTTTTTTTTATCTTTCATATCTGGATTACTTAGGCAGTGGGAGTTTATGTATGTGTCTTGTCGTCTTAGACTGGTTGGCAGTTGGAGCTTGTATTTGTTGTTGATGATTTGGTTCTGATTTGGCATAAGTTTACTAATGTTGATACATGTTGAGGTATGTGAGATTGGATGGTATAGCACGAGTTTTGGATGCTATTTTCAGTCATGTGGGTTTATCAGTTAGATGTAAGCAGTTAGTCTGATTGTCGTTCTAACTGGTGTTGTTTATCTTGTTTATGGAGAATGACTTCACTGTTGTGTTCTGTTTGAAGTTTTGAAGTTGAAATTTCTTCTGTATAGCATTTTGAGCACATTGAAGTGGTAGCAGTATTTTGTTGATGATATCACTGGGACCTTTTGCTTGTTTTCATTGGAATGGTGCTTATACACCTTGGCCTTGTATCCTTCTTCCACAGGTAGTATGTTGGAAGATGACAGGGTTTTTTTCCCGAATGATGGACATCTTGGATGTTGGAGTAGAATTCTTGCTAGAGCATGAGAGCATGTTTGAGGTCTATGTGGTTTCTTGGGAGGCTGTGATCGGTTGCATTTCGGTTGCTTTGTTGGACAATGAGTTGCAGTTGGATGCTTGGTCTTTGTTGCAAATTGTCTTATGGATTGTTATATGTGGAGACTTGTTGGTCGGGTGTCTTGAGTATTGTGTGGTCTAAACTGGTGGAGCTAGTGTGATCCTAGTTTCTAGTTGCTTTGGAGGTTCCTGTGTGATCTTCGTCAAGTGGGAGAATGTTGGAAACTATGCCTCAACCTCACAGGCTGAAACCTCTGAGAAATCATGGTCGCTGTGACATTCATATTGTCTAGCTGACTGGCAGTTTAACCTTGTGTATTGCTCATGTCGCTGAGATAATACTTCTATCTTGCCGAATGGATCTATCGCTATGACATGGAGACTCGGGGAGATCTCTTACCGATATGGAATGTCTCACTAACAAAAGGGTTTGTTATCAGGTGCCTAGCATATGTCGGGGAGACTCATGGTGACTAGATCATTAGGGTAACTCAAGTGTGTCAGTATGTTGTCCTAGCGACAGGGAGATGTCTCACTGATTGAAGTCATCAGGGTGACTTGAACACTCGGGAAGATGTCTTGGCGATTGGGAGATGTCTGGCCGATGGTATTCACTTGGAGTAACTCAAGGGTTTTGGCATGATGTCTTGGCGATTGGGAGATGTTTGTCCGATAGGTTGGTGTCTAGCGGATGTCAGGGAGACCTGTGGTGAAAGGAGTCATTGGTGTAACCCATTTTCTTCGGTAAGAAGTCTTACCGATGTGTGAATCTCTTGTTGATAGGAATGCAATGGATATCGATCGATTCGATATGACTCATGGCATTTGATATAATCTCTTGTCGACTATTGAAACCTATGTCGATATCATCTGTGAATCCTTTGAGCATCAAAGAGGCACTTCTCTTGTCTCACTGACATGCGAACTTAGTGGATTTTTTCCTTGACCATTTGACTATGCTATGTGGTGGCTCGTGGACCAATCAGAGGAAGCGAAATTCAAACGGTTGGTGGTTGGATTTTTTTAGCAGTTGCGATGGAACTGAATGGTTTGCAAGGAAAAATCTACACTAGAATGGAATGATGATAAGGATGCTAAGCTGGAGATTGTTGTTTAGTGATCTTGAACTGATTCACAAAGAGCCTATTGAAGAATGAATGAATATATGTATGCATTGGATGTTCTCTATCGAGGGTTGAAAAAAGAGCAGAGAGTGTGTCGAAGAGCCGAAGAGAAGAAGAGAGAGAGTTGAGTGGCTGGCTGAGAGGCTGAGGCCATGAGGCCGAAGCAGAGGTAGGGCTATGCTACCAAACTCTCTCCTGTGTACTGAGTGATCAGTTGCTACTAGTTGTATCCAGAATGAACAAGATGTAATCTTTGAAAAGGTTATGAGCCTAAAATTGTATTGTAACCGTTTGTTGTTGAATAATACATTGGCTCGATCTTTGGAGTGGGGTTTTTTATCCGAAAGGATTTTCCCCATGTAAATCTATTTGTTCTAGTTTATGTCTTATCTTTCATGTCTGTTGGTTCTTGTTGTAGAATCTGTTAATGCATGTTGTTGAATTTACATGTGCCTCTCTCAAAAGGATCAATGTGGGAAATAAATTGTGTCTATTTCTGCTTTAGGACATAATTGTACGTGTCTTTGAGGCGACGTAATCAAAATGAAAGTTATTGAAGTCACTACTATTTGGAGGTTTCCATGAGATGCCCCTAAATTTTCCTAACAAGGATCCCATTCTGGGTGGTGTGGTTGGTGTGGATGGTTACGTTCCTATCAAGGCTCATCACAGGAACCGAGGTCAAAAGAGGACCCTGATGGAAAGACAAGATGAAGACACTTGTAATAGATTTTAGATTTTAGATGATCTCAGCTAGTAGGAAGTGAACTCAGGCTTGGTGAATCTAAATCAGGATGTGTTGGTTTCAAGGCAGGAGGGTCTTTTGTCTAAAGCTACTTAGGTTATGCAGGATGCAGGTACTTTGCAAATGGAAACTGACCTTCAGACAGAGGTTAGAATGGATTCAATTCCTTCAAAAGAAGGGGAGAAGGATGTGGGGGATGGTTCTTATCTAGTGGTGAAAGTAGGTTCTGAAATGGTTAAGAGTAGAAAGTCTCCTTCTCCTTTGGGTCTCCGTCAAAAGGACCCAAAAAAAGGGGTGGGGGAGAAACCCTCCAAGCTTGGTAGAAAAAAGGATTTGGAAAAGATTAAATTAACAAGGGAGCCTTTGGTGGAGTCAGGGTCTATAAAGACACTAGATTCCCATTTCTCATGTCCCTTGAAATGATTGTTTTGTCTTGGAATGTAAGGGGCTTGAACAGTGGCCCTAGACAAAAAGTTGTTCATGCTTTGAGGTGGTGAGTGTCAGTGCATTGGGGCTCATGGATCGGCTAGGGGAGTGGCTTGTCTATGGAACCCTTGTAAGGTTCGCCCCCTTTGGTGGATGTCCTTTAAGTCCTCCTTATCTATGAGTGCCTCTTGTGTTGAGACAGGGGAATCTATTCTCTTCTCTAATCTCTATGCGCCTCTTGAGATTCAGGGTAAGAAACTTTTGTGGTCCCATGTCAGGTTTTTCCATCGCATGGAACCTTACCTTCCATGGATTTTGGCTGGGGAATTTAATGCCATTTCTGAGCTCACTGAGAAGCGAGGGGGTATTGCAAGATTGGAGGCTTCTACGCTGCTTCTTTAGGAAAATATTGCAACTTTAAATCTTGTTGACATCAAGCCCACCAATGGTTAGTTTACTTGGAACAATTGAAGGGTTGGGGAGAGGTTCATTGCAGAACGTTTGGATCATTTTTTGGTTTCCTATTTCTGGGTTGGTGGTCGGTGGTCCTATAGCTCTGAAATCCTAGATTGGTGGGGATCTGATCATTGGCCTATCAAGCTTTCCATTACTTCTGCTCATGTGCTTCGGTCTCCTTCTTTCAAGTTTTAGCTTATGTGGTTGTGTGACCCCTCTCTACATGGCCATGTCATTGACTGGTGGAGGTATGGTAGACCTACTCATGGTACAACAATGTATACTTTTGCTAAGTTATTGCAATTTTTGAAGTACCAGCTTAAACGTTGGAACCGCTGGTGCTTTGGAAACATTTTCCATGATAAGAGTGCTACTCAAGCTGAGCTGGATGGTATTACGAGGGTGATCAGGGAGGTTGGGGTAACTGAAGATTTGCTTCAGGAGGAGGCTAGGGCTTTGAAGGCACTGAAGGAGTGTGAGTTGTGGGAGGAAGTGTTTTGGAAACAAAAGGCTCAGATCAAGTGGCTGCAGGAAGGCAATAATAATACTACTTTCTTCATCAATTCGGTGAAGGCTAGGAGACATGGCAATTCTATTTTAGTTCTGGTGAATGAAAGAGGGGGTAATCTTTCCTCTTTTCAGGAAATCTTGAGTGAGGCTGTGTGGTATTTTGCTTCCTTATTCAGGGAAGACTCGTAGGGGGGTCACCTAAGGAAGCTCAGGGTCTTTCTTGTATTCCTCTGGTGGTTTCTAGGGAGATGCAGGTGCATCTTATGGGTGAAATTTCTTTGGAAGAGTTGGAGGGGACTGTGTTCCAAATGAATAAAGTGAAAGCTCCTAGCCCTGATGGCTTCCTGCTTGAATTTTTTCAGGAATTCTAGGATATTATCAAGATGGACCTTTTGGCTATTGTTCAAGAGTCATAGAAGAATAAGCGGATGTTGTGTTCTCTGAACCCTACCTTCCTTTCTCTTATCCCCAAGTGTGAGGGCGCGGATAAGTTAACTCAATTTCATCCTATTTCCTTGTGCAATGTGATTTATAAAATTATATCTAAATTGATTGCTAATAGGTTAAAAAAGTGGCTTACTGTGCTAATCTTTGAGGAACATAGTGGTTTTGTGGTGGGTAGAAAAATTCTGGATGGGATGGTTATTGCAACTGAGACCATTCATTCTATGGCTATCTCCAAATATAAGGCAATGTTCATTAAGCTGGATATGGCTAAGGCTTATGATAGAGTTCGGTGGTCCTTCCTTCAGAAGGTGCTTGGTGCTTTTGGTTTTGGGGAAGACTGGATTCAATGGGTTATGAGTTGTGTTACCTTGACCTTGTTCTCAGTGCTTATCAATGGTGAGCATTCAGAGCTTTTCGGTGCCTCTTGTGGTTTGTGTTAGGGAGACCCCCTCTCTCATTTATTTCTTCTTCTTGCTGAAGGTCTCAGACTCTTGTTGAGAAGGAATGTGGAGTTGGGTCTCATTCAGGGGTGGAGGTGGGGTGGGGATTTTCCTCTGTAGTCTCATTTATAGTTTGTGGATTATACCGCTCTAATGGGTTTGGCTACTATTAGGGAAGCGTCAAATTTGTGCAGGGTGTTGGATGTTTATCTTGCTACCTCGGGACAGTTGATTAATGAGGATAAGTCCTCCATTTTCTTCTTCAATACTTCAGAACCCATTCAGATGTGGACTGCTCATATCTTGAGATTTCAAATAGGGGCTCTCCCTTTGACCTACCTTGGTATTCCTATTTTAGTGGGAAGGCTACCTAGGGGTTCTTGGAATAATTTTTTAGACAAATTTCACGTGAGAGTGAATCATTGGATACACAGGTGGCTATCTTTTGTTGGTTGTGTTTAGTTACTCAAGTCTGTGGTGCAGGCCCTCCCCATTTATCGTTGCATGATCCAGGTGGCTCCTATGGATTTTGTTAAGGAATTAGATTCTTTAGCAAGATAGTTTTTATGGGCTAGTAATTTGATATCCTCTAAATGGAGTCTTGTCATATGGGAAGTTGTTTGCAGCTCGAAGCAGTTGGGGAAAGGTTCGGTGATTTGGGGTACGCTAAAAAAAGGGGTTGCGCTCATCAAAGAGGGCTTGTTTTGGATTTGCAAAAGAGGGGTGGAGGCACATTTTTGGTTTGACTCTTGGGATGGATTCCCTCCCATTGTTTCTCAGTTTCCTAATTTGTTGACTCTGTGTCAGAGGTTCCTGGAGGCTGGTTGGTCGAGGGTGAGTGACTTTAAGTCCTTTTTGTCTCATGGTCAGTTGGAGGAGGTGAGATGGAAGAACCCTGAGGAGTGGTCTGTTGTTGGTACAGAGGAAGAGTTTATTGAGCTTCAAAATATCCTTGTCAGTAGACGGTGTAGTTCCCTCACATATGGGGATGTTTTTCCCTGGTCTTCTAATCCTAAGGGTGTGTATATTGTCTCTTCAGGATATCAAGGGTTGTTATCCCAGAGGTTGGATGCACTGGAGGTTCACTAGTGGAAGAATGTGTGGAACAAGTTCTCTTGGCCAAAGTGCAATTTCTTTATTTGGACTTTGGCATGGAATAGATGTTTGACTTGGGATAACATTAGGAAGAGGGCGTTCCAGGGCCCTTCCATATGTTCTTTGTGTGGAGCTGGAGAGGAGGATTCTTCTCACTTATTTTTCTATTGTCCCTTTGTTGTGCATCTTTGGCATTCTTGGTGGGGTGTTTGGAGAAGCCCCTGTGTTCATTCCTCCTCCCTGGTTGATTTTTGGATTAGTTTGGGTAGACCTCCTGCTTCAGCTTCTTTCTTGTAGGCTGTGTGGTATGTTGGGCCTACCTTCATGCTATGGCAAATCTGGTTGGAATGAAATCATCAAATTTTTTGTGGCAAAAAGTTGTTAGTCCAACAAGTTTGGAAAAGAATTTTAGGTATGATTCAGGAGACTGTGGAGGCTAAGTGTGAAGTGGAGTTCCCTTTAGAGAGAAGGGATGCTAAGATGGTGGATAGACTAGGGATTCAGGGGTTTTCTTTGGCATCTGCTTATGTCAGGAGAGGAAGGAGGGTGAAAAAGAAAGTCCAAAGGATGGGAAGATGGTTGCCCCCTCCAATTGGAATTTTGAAGATCAATACTGATGGTTACTCAAGAGGAAATCCTGGGCCTGCTGGGATTGGTGGTGTTGGTAGGGATTTTTTTGGCTCCGTGATTTTCTTCTTTCCTATTCATGAAGGAATGCATACTATCAACCTTATGGAAGGTTTGGCAATCCTCTACGCTCTGGAAAGGGCTTATGATTTGGGGTGGCGCAAGGTGATCTGTGAATCTGATTCATAGGTTTTGGTTAATTTAATCAATGATTGGAAGGTTTCTGATGTTAGCTGGTAGCTGGCTAGGATGGTGCAATAGGTCCTGCAGATTAGCTCTTTGATGGAGTTGGTGTCTTTCATCCACATTCTGAGGGAGTGGAATAGGGCTACTGATTGTTTGGCCAAGTGGGCTTCTGAGCATTTAGATGGTCCGAAGGTTGAGGAGTGGGAACAAGGTTCCCCTGAGCGTCGTCATGACTTAGAAGGGATTCTTGTTGAAGATGCAACTGATTATGGCCCTGGTTGAGGTGGTTCTAGCTTTGTTTGGTCATTTCTTGATGGCTTCTAGGGCTCTGACCCTTTTTTCTTGTATTGCTCTTTCTTGATTTTCAATAAAGTTTTTACCCCTTTTTATAAAAAAAAAGAAGAATGTTTGAAACTCAAAAGAATAATGATTAGATGTAAAGGATAAAGATTAGCATAGAGGAAACAATCTGTTCAAATGCACAAATGAATTAATTAAATAAATAAAGTTATTTAATTAATAAAAGTTTGCACATAGAAGAATAAAACTAGATAACTGACTAATTAAAATAGAGAGTCCATTTGTTAGAGACAATTAGATATTAAATCAGGAGATAACTATCTAATTTAATTAAATCTTGACTTAAGTGGTGAATAGCTAATTAGATAACTAGAGATTATCCAATCACAGAAGAATATGCGAAGAATAATTCTTTTTATGAATTAAATGATTATTTCATTCAACATTCAAATTTTGAGGATTAAATTAAATAAATAAAGATTTATTTAATTGACTAGAGAAAAGGTTAAAGTATAGTTAAATAATTTTAAGTGATTATTTAAAATTATAGTTGAAAATGTGATATGAGTAAATTAAATAATAATTTATTTAATTTTAGAAAAATGATAACTTAATTAGCAAAGTAATTAAATAAATAATATTTATTTAATTAATCAAGATTGAATAAATGTAATAATGAATTAATTAAATCATTTAGAGTTATTTAATTAATAGAGGATAAATGAATTTTAGAAAATAATCAAATAATTAATATTATTTAGTTATGGCAATGAAGATATCAATTATGACAAAAATTAGAGTCACAGGCCTAGACCAAATTTCATTTTCTACGCATAATATTTGAAGGTCTATAGATTTTCAACCATTCATTCACCATTAAAACATGAGAAATAGATGAACTTAAGTGCAGCAATAAAACAATGCTTAGACTAAATTTAAATAGTTGTATATCATCAATAGACAACAAAAAGTATGAGCAGGGAAGATATCAACACCATAACATTCTTCACCATTAAAGTGCAACATATACTAACAAGTAAGGAAACTTAACTAAAACAACAAAGCTAAAATCTAATGTTGGGAGAATGAATCATGCACACATGAGTATAAAACAAAAGAATCAATCGAACAATGTTATTCTCATTAATTTTCTACAACATGCCTTTACACAACAACTCCACTCTCTCTTTGAAAATGAGAGGAGACCCCTATTTATAGTTTTCCAAAACCAAATGAATGGATAAGATTGAATTTCATTGTGTGGCTCAGATTCAGTTTACATTAGGGTTTCACCTACCCCCAAATATATGACAATATAAAATACTCTTTTTTTATTTTCGCTATTTTTTCATTTAGTGTCCCTAGCAATGTAGCAGTTTTGTCCTGTAGTGGCTACCATCCTTTATAGTTAGTTTTACAAATATTCATCATCTATGATGGGCTTTCCAACTGCCTTTTGAACATTTGCACATTCTACAAACTTGCCAAACATAGCTATAAGCTTCTTCTCCTCATAGACTTTGGATTTGAGGATCTAGAAGGATATCTTCTTGATTTTTTCTATAATTTCCTATGGATTCTCCATGTAATTTGAGGTAGCCTTGAGGGTATGTGCGGGATCATCATGGAAAAAACAAGCCCTTAAGTGGCGAAAAATTTAGAAAAATAAGAGTTAGGAAACTTGACATAAACATTTGAATAAGTTATATATATTATTTCAAAAATATGTAGAAAATTGAATCTAATTTCTCAACTACTAGGTTTATTTTTATTTTTTAAATCTATTTGGTGAAAATTTGAAATTTCAATGCAATAACACTTAAATTTTAGGGAAAAAATAAGAAGTAGGTGTCTATCTGAGCACCCTAACCACAATAAAATGATAATATTTTTTTATAATATTTTAGATATAAGTAGAGGACTCATGTCTCGATGTGATGCATATTTTGGTAATTTTTCTCCAAGTAAATAACTAATTATGAATTTTTTATTACAACTTCTAAAAAATATAAAAACTCATATGTCTGACCACCTTGGTCAAAACTTCATGAAATTCAATATTTTTTTTTATCTTATAGTGTGTGAACCATAAAATGTGATGCATGTTTCAGATTCAAAAATTGTGATACCTTTTGAAAACTATAGATGTTTTTCAACCAGCCTATCAATTAGTACTTTAGTCATAATTCAAATAGAAAATGAATAATAATTATTTATTAAATTCAAAGTAAAGAATAATTTATATTGGTGGAAAGCTAAGAATATCCTTTAAAAACCCTTTTTATTTCATCAATTTTGGGTAAAATAAAGTCATCAACCACATACCCTACACATACCCATCATATCGCCACTTTTTTGCCCATCATGATCCTGCGCATACCTTCAATCATCTACTCTATCCGCATGAATGATCTCACATCAAAATCCATAAATTCTAGTGATAGCATGTCACCAGATCCTTGCTCTATTTTCTTGTGGACCAAAGGCTTGATCTTCTCTGGATGTAGCTTTAAGAGAGGCATCTCAAAATCTATCATTAACTTCAAATATTCAGCACTGTCTTCCCGATGTTCAGTAGCCCATTCGTGGTCAACCTCAAGATCATGTAGGACCTTTTCCAGAGCTTCTTTCCTATAATATAGGTTCATTAGACATGTTTCTATTAGCCAGTGATCCCCCTTTGGCACCTCTAGCTCCTTTTCCCATATGTCTTATGAAATCTTGAGGAGGAACTCCAATTTAGGATAAGTGATCATGTATGTTTTTGGGAAGTCCTTACATGTACTCATTAGGATTTCTATGTCCTTTCCTAGGCTTTGGTACCTATTGTACATCATGACAGCATGATCGATCCATTTATCACTTGTGGACCCCACTTTATTGAACCAAATTGTCAAAGACTTGGTCCATTTCTTCCTCTTCTCCATCTTATTGATAGCCTCTTTGGAAAGTAGCAAGGGAAACACCGATGATTTTTCTAGAACTTCCTCTTTTATAAATGTTCACTACTAAATATAAGCGGTGAGGTCCACTACCTACGCTTTTAGCTCCTCCGTTGATTGGTACTTATTCATTTGCTACATAATAGTGGCTATCGACCCATAAAATTCATCTATCTTCTACTCACGAGTCACCAGGCCCAGGTTGATTGTTGAAATTTGATATTATTTACCCTAAATGGCACTTTTATCCTTTCCTATTATTGGTGTGGCAATTTGTATCATTTGGGACCTAGAGGCATCCACTATGATGTGAGAGTGGACCATGGGCTTCTTTTCTTTTCTATTTCTCATTTGAGCCTGTGCCAAGTTTGCCTCTAATCTTTCCCTTGGTTCGGTGACCACAAGAGCTTTCTTCTTTTCCAATTGGTGCTCTAGCAATTTATGCATCTCATTTTAACCTTTAAGCGATTCATGATCACCTTCCTCTTTGTCCTACTCATCTTCCTCATCACTGGGTATATTCTCGTCATCATTTTCCTCCTCCTCTAAGCCCTCTATATGCATAGCCCTCCCTTTATCTAGCTCAGTAGAAGATATATTCTCTCCACTAATGCTCTGTGGTTGTTGGGAAGTATCTCTATCTTCTTCATGCTTGACCTCAACATCCTTCTTAGGCTCGACATCCTTTTCTCTCATGGTCTCTTCTTCTTTCTTTTCTAACTCTTTCTCTAGAAGAACTTCCTCTTCTGAATTCATTTCTTCTTCTCTCGGGCCCTCTTCTTGGCCAGTTCATGGAGGCTTCCCAAGTATCTCCAGTTTTGTATTAGTATTCGATTTCTCTTCTTCATGAGGATGCTCTTCAAGGTTAGCCTCTTCACTTGCATCCTTCTGCCCATTGGGTAGCTCCTCATCTAGCTCTTGATCCGAGGTTTCTACCTCATAAGGCTCATTAAGCCTATCATCTCCTTTGTCTCTAGAGCCTTGATGTACTTCTTCATCAGAATCTACCTTATCGATATTTACACTTAGTCCACCCTTTGGATGTTCAAATTAGTCATCCCTATCAGAGTCCCAGGGCTCATCAATAATGTCTTTTACAACCTCTCTTTGTTGTTATGTATGTCACTTCTCCATCTCTTCTGATATTTTCATTATGGCTTCCATATTTTTCAGTTTTGTAGGTGGTGGGGGAAGAGGTAGGGCAGTAGCAATTAGGGAAATTAAAGCTTGAACCTTTCCTAGGGTCAAGGATTACCCCAAAGAGTTCATCAGGCACATTCTACATATATGTCATGAAGGAATGTGATAGAGTGGGTATTTCCATAGTGGTTGTCATTATGGAAGGAGGAAAATTGGATAGAGTATGTAAAGGAGGTGGGAGTGAAGAAGTTGATAAAGGGGAAGTAGTGGAGGAGGAAGATTCCAAAACTACCATCAGAGTGGTTGGTGAGGTGGAGGTGGAAAGAAATGTCCACTATAGGTGGAGATGAGATGGAAAAATATTATGTTGGAGGCGATGGAGTGGTAGCAGCAATGGCAGCAAAAATGGGAATGGTCAATGGTGGGGAGAAAGGCCACTCAAATTCTTCTTCCTTAGGCAGGGTTTCCTCCTCATGGATAGTTGGAATTTGTAACACAAAATACCTCATTCTTCCTTTCTTTGGTGGAGGTGGCCCTTCTATTTTTTTTCTAGTATAGAATTTGGGCTTAGGCTTATGCTCAAGAACCTCCTTCATCTTTTTAGATCTTGTAATAGGTGGGGATTTTTGTGCCTCACTAGAGGGTTTCGTAGTAGCAACACTATTGGTCTCACTGCTTATTTTGTCCTTAAGCTCCCCATATGTGAGCTCAACACCTTGTTACTTTAATTTTTCAATCTATTCCTCTAACCATTGCTTTTTTTTGTTATCCATAGGATGAGTGAGAATTTATAGGTCATTGACCTCCTCTTCAGACAAGTCTATCACTGACAAAGGTGCATTCATCAAGGTGCCATATCTTTCATCTATCATGTTGTCAGCATCAAAAACTTGGTTTGGAGCTTGAAACAAATTGATTGAATTTATGAATCTAAGAGTCATTCTCATATAGTGGAACATCCACACCTCTTTATAATCTTTCCAATTTTCCCAAAAGTCGTCGATGTGAGGTAGATGGTCATACTCTCTCCTGACCCATTTCTTCAATTTTCCCTTAGGGTCTACTCTTCCTCTATCTCTATGAAGATCGAGATTATACTTGGCCAACTCCTTTTTTGACTATTCTACACATTGGGCAGTGGGGAAGCCATACATACCTTGTCCAAGAGTGAGAGGATATGGGACCATAGCCCTATGTTTTTTGCTTAACAAGGTGTGGGAATTTTGTAGTTGTCGAGTTACCTCTAACATGATAATCCTATTATTGGGGTAGTGGGGTAACCTGTAAGGTCTTGCCGAGAATCCCTCGAATCTAATGTAGGTGAACTTGGGGAACTGGATGAACAAATATCCAAATCTCGTCACAAATTCCCTTACACTGTGTGTTACCTTTCCTTCAAAATATCCATCTAGGTGTCCAATTATATGCCCAATGAAGGCATTATTTACTCTTCTGTACTCCCTCTTGAAGATCCTATATTATAGTTGAGGGTAGTACTCATATACTTTCAATTGTCCTTGCTTGGTTCCCAATTCTCTAGCATTGAACAATCCTTTATATGGGAACTTGACCACCAGAAGGTAGACCAAATAGGAAGTCATGAAGAAGTGAGAGGTCTTCTTTACCTCTGTTAATTACTGATGCATGTTGTCACTAATCATCTTTTCCTAATGGAATTTGTTCCTGCCTTTGAGGATCTCTTCTATGAAATAAAACATCTAGTTTTTGAAGAATGTATCCATGGGAAAGCCCATTACTCTGCTCAAGAGTGTCACTAGATCATGGAATTCCTCAAAGAAGTTGCTCTTGTATAACATTTGGGGAAATTTGGAAGCACTTGCCCTCTTATCCTTCAACCAATTTTGGTTGATTGTTCATTTGCACCCAATAGGATTTTTTTCCATACATTTTGGGAAAATCCTTTCTCTACTTCTTCCATCTTATCGAAGACTAGAATTCCAAAGGTCTTGTCGATTGACTTGGATGAAAAATCTTCCAATACTCTTTTGTCATGGTCAATTATCTTTCTATTGGAGTGGTAGAACTCTTAGTAGGCCATTACCAACTATGAAGCTATAAGTGCAAGAGTGAAACCAATGGCTTTAGCTAGGCCACTCTTCTTGATTTTTTAGGCCCTATCCATTTTGGGGTTTAGCATAACCATCTACCTGAATTCATCTATACTGACATGCCCAAAGTTGGTATCTGAGATCATCTCCTAGTTGGAGGTGAGCTTTGACGTGTGTTCAACTCCTTGAAACTCATACTTCACTTGAACTTTCTCTTCCTTTCCTCGAGGAACGAGAGCAAGATTTTTTCCTTTGTTAGGTTTTTGTGATGGCTTCTTAGAAGGCCCCGTAACAAGTTCCATAAATCCTTCATACACAAGATGCAGTAAGTGCCCTTCCATATAAATGCAAGTGAATATTAGTCAAATCTTTTAGATTGAGTGTTAGATCATTAATACACTATCAAAAGCATAAAATTCATCATCATTCAACATTTGGAGCTTATTTGGGTCATTTAGGGAATTATGGGCCCAAGAATGTGGGTTTCCCCTAGGCGGAAGCCGTCAAGGTGAAGGTAGTTGAGTAACATCCCTGGGGCCACAAAATCCCATAGGTTTCCACCTACAGTAATATTTCTGGATTGTCTATCAAGAGGGAAAATTTCTCAAAAAGTGGTTTGACACATGTGAAAATGAGTCACAAGGTACTTGGTGTTATCACTTGAGAGGCCGAATTGTCTTGGAGGAATTATCCAAAAGTAAGGAGAAGAAAGTTGATAGGACAGAGAGAGAATCTGTAGGAAGGAATAGGTATCACCGAGCTTACATGGGACATCATCATTCTCCCATTGAAGTCTTGGATGATTCCTCTGACAATGGAGATGAGATTAATTCTGGTTATTGTTAATATCTCATGGCTATGACTGATTTGGTTTATTATGAGGATGAGGTGGTGATGGATACTCTTCTTACAATAAGGACACCAAGCGGTCACACCTACTTTGCTGATGACAAGGAAAAGTAGCACCCTATTCCCTTTTTCAATGGATGCTTGGTTTTTGGTCCTTTGTGTTATATTGCTCTCTTTGGCTAGTGTATTGTGATATGGGTCTTTATTTACTTTTCCCTTTGATTCTGATGGTGATTTTTTTCAAGATGGAATGAACTTACATGTTTTTTATGCTACTATAAACAATGATTTTGGATTACCCAAGGGTTCCTTTAACTCTTCTAGGTTTTTCACCTAAAAGGAGAGGAATTGGGGCCAAAATGTAAATTTCTACACTCAAGATTAATCTAAATGGGATGCAATGTATCTAATTAATATGTACTAATGTAATAATTTTAAAAAGAAATGATTTAATGATGCTAAATCTAAAAAAATGCAAAGTATTGGAAAACACACTATGATATGCAAAAATACCTAAAAATGCAAGTAAATGATGAAATAACTAAACAAAACTAGAGAGGTGCACCTGGAATCTAGAATCTAATGTAGAGAAGC
Organism: Sequoia sempervirens; assembly: GCA_007258455.2. NCBI lineage: Eukaryota > Viridiplantae > Streptophyta > Pinopsida > Cupressales > Cupressaceae > Sequoia > Sequoia sempervirens. The sequence goes on from VDFB02137365.1 coordinate 15,298,680, forward strand.
TCTAGAATCCTACATAGTTGACTGGAAATGTTGACTGGGACACTTACGCCAAGTTGGGCAACTTAGTCTAGTTTTGGGAAAAATCTACCAGAACAGGAATCTGTCAAATAGGTATCCAAAAATGCAGAAACCACTTTTTAGGCCTCGCAGTGGGACTAATTAACCACAAATGGTGACTTAGTCCATCTAGAGATTTCTATAATTTCGGGATAGGATTATGTAGATTTTAGTCTCCACTTGCTTTTCTGATAGGTGTCCAATCTTAATTCTATAGAAAACAGGCTAAAAAGAGTCTCCAAGCTTCAAATAGGGTTATCTTGACTTTGATGGATTTTTGACCACTTTTTGACACCAAAATATTTGATAAATCTACATAAAAAGTCTGTAAACACACATACAAAGAGGGGGAAAAGGGTTAAGGGTTAGAGTTTTCCTTGGTAAAACCCCACTTTGGTAATCAAACCCTATGAGATGAAATGAAATATGAGGAGAATGATAAATAGATAACATGTAATGTCATAAACATACCAAACCCTTGATGTGTAAATTTGAAGATATGCAATGAAGTGCTCCAATAGATAATTGCTTGAATGAATTAGGTGTTAAAATGAGAGGAAAAACCCTTATTTATACTTGATTTTCCTATTTTTTCTAAAAATAACACATCACAAGCTGACCTCGAGGGTAAGAGAATAAAATCCCACCAAACAATTAAAATTATTTTGATATTTGTGCCCAGTGGGACTAAGTCTCCCCAAGTAGTGACTTGGTCCCACTAGGGAAATTTCACTGGGTTTTAGAGATTAAAGTGCATTAAATGATGTCTAATAGGAATATCCTAAAAAATAGACTTAAGAATGCTTAGAAAGTGCATTAAGGGGCCATTTAAACATAAGAAAGGGTTCAATACGTGATGACTTGTCTAGAAAATTTTTAGAGTTTGTTACAACTCTTTACAACACTTTAAAATAAGACTTGGTAAGTAATCAAAAGAAGTGATTTAGGTGAATTATAATAAAATGGTCTTAGAAATCCCTGAAAGTGGGTGACAACACTTCACAACACCTTTACAAGACAACCTAGAAGTCTTAATGATTCACAAGGGTACAAGACCTAATGTGAATGTGTTTGCCACATTACAATAGTAATTCTAGGAAAAATCAACCCAAATTCAACAAGGAGGGGTTGAACATGAGAAAAAGTAAAAGGGTTACTATTTTTTGTATCCATAGTTAGCCCCCACTTTAGTGAGAGGATGAACTTGCTTCAAACTCACACTAAAGTAGCCAAAAATGTAGAAAAGAGGGATCAAAATGCACTAATGCTTGGTAAGATGAGATAATGATAATCAAAAGGGATGATCAAGCCCCCAGGATCACAATCCCATGGAAAATCAAACATAAATGCAAAGAAACACACACGAAAGTGATGAGAAAGAAATGAAAGCTTCGATCATTTTTCTAGCATATTGTGGATCAGATATAGGCTAATTTTTTGGAACAAGAAATGTGTATTCACTCTAGGGTCACAAAACTTTCTAGTTTTCCATTGGGTGAGAAGGCCCAAGTATACTCACTCTAGGCCATGAAACATATAGTTGTCTATGGGGTGAGAAATCCACAACATACACACTCTAGGGCCATGAAACTTCTGGTTGTCTGCAGGGTGAGAAATCCCAAAAGGTGGCTATGGGGAAAGTCGTTCCTCAGAATGGGCTTCCCACTCAACCATATCAAAGTTATACCTCCTGATAACTTTAATAAGGTGCCACAAAGATAATGTCGATTTTAGCTTCATGGGACAAGAAAAGCTTTGTATGCTTAGAAATCATGAACAAATACAATGGCACCACAGGCATGCAAGCTATGTTATGCAAGGTGTCCATGTAAATGCAAAATGCAACATGCAAAAGACGTTCAAATGAGTCTTGCTAAGTTCATGTGAGGTCTATAACTTAGGGAACATGGTATCTAATGTCTCCAAAAGAGGTCCAATCAAAGAATAGAAAATTAACAACTTAGGGGATGCAATGCGTCGCATCAAGAAACTAAGAGGAATATAATATGCTAAGATAGATCACACTCATAAAATACATCACACCGAATGTCATCCACAAAGTGACAAAACACATCGTATAAAGTAACAAGGCTGAACTAAGAACCAAGAAAAGAAAAATGCAAAATGAATTATGCCAATGTATGACCCCACTTTAAAGGAATTGCTACACACCATTCTGTGAGGAATTACTTTAAAGTAGAAAATGAAAAATGCAAACAAGAAACAAGACATGAGAGCCAACTTGGAAAGCCCCTATGCCAAGTCATATGTTTCTGAGTAAGGTAGCGTCATGTGAAAGAAAAGGAGAAAAAGAAAAAGAAGGGGTTTCCCCCAAAATGAAAACACCAAACACATAAGGGATCCATGGATTTGGGGTCAGTATGTTTGTTTCTTGCAATATTTTTATTAAAGAACTCAGAACTGTCATCATTCCCAAAATACATAGAACTAGAGGAATGACACAAAGAGAGTGAAAGAAAAATAAAAATAAGATCCATTTTGGTTTCAACACTTTGCATCATCCCCAAAAGGAAAACACAAGTGAAGAGAAAATGAAAAGAAAAAAGAAAAGAAAAAGATTATGGGTCAACATGAAGGAGACACTTTGGTCTCAATGCCTTACATCATCCCCAAAAGGAAAACACAAAAAAAAGAAAAAAAGAAAACATAAAGGAAGACCATTTGGGTCAACATGGAAGAGACATAGGGCATCTCTACGATTTGCGTGATCCCCAAAAGGAAAACACAAAATAAAATAAAAATGAAAATGACCTTGTGGGTCAATATGGAAGAGACATAGGGAATCTCTACACTTTGCATCATCCCCAAAAGGAAAACACAAAACAAAAGAAAAATAAAAAGGACCTTTTGGGTCAACATGGAAAAGACATAGGGCATCTCTACGCTTTGCATCATCCCCAAAAGGAAAACACAAAACATAAGTGAAAGGAAAAAGCAATGTATGACATAAAGAAGAATGAAACATACAAATAGAATAATGTCACTAAGAGAGGAGAACTTCAAACATCAGATCACGGGGGAACATGATATGCACATAAAATCTCAAAAGAAAAGGCACATAAGGGTATGTGTAGGATCATCATGGAAGAAATAGCACTTAAGTGGGGAAAAATTCAGAAAAATCAGAGTTAGGAAACTTGACATAAATATTTGAATAAGTTATGTATATTATTTCAAAAATATGTAAGAATAGAATCTATAGAAAATTGAATGTAGTTTATAAACTACTAGGTTTATTTTTTTTAAAAATTATTTGGTGAAAATTTGAAATTTCAAGGCAGTAGTACTTAAATTTCAGGGAAAAAATAAGAAGTAGGTGTCTGTCTGACCACCCTAACCATAATGAAATGATAATATTTTTTATAATATTTTACATATAAGTAGAGGACTCATGTCCGGATGTGATGCATATTTTTTTGTATTTTTTTTCCAATTAAATAATTAATTATGAATTTTTTATTACAACTTTTAAAAAATATAAAAACTTGTATGCCTGACCACCTCAACTTGGTCAAAACTTCATGAAATTCATTTTTTTTTTAATCCTATAGTATGCAAAATATAGAATGTACTGCATGTTTTGGATTCAAAAAAAGTGATACCATTTGGAAGCTATAGATGTTTTTCAATCAACCTATCAATCAAGACTTTAGTCATAATTCAAATAGAAAATGAATAATAATAATTTATTAAATTGAAAATAGAGCATAATTTATATTGGTGGAAAGCTGAGAATCTCCTTTAAAAACTCTTTTCATTTCATAAATTTTGGGTAAAAAGAAAGTTGTCAGCCATATACCCTACACATACCCATCATATTGCCACTTTTTGGCCCATCATGATCCTGCACATACCCATAAAAGAAAAATGTAAAGACTACCAAGGGAATGCAAGTCAACTATATAACAAGTCATTTACCTCCCAATCATGTTCAGTGTATTATGAGGGTGGTTGACTATACAAAGGGACAATTGCAAGGGCCGAACTAGGGGAAGTACTAGGTTCTACACTTGATGTAGGAGATTTGTCATTTAAGCTCATGGAAGAGGAAAGTAATGTATTTAGATCATTATGCACCTCTTCATCTATTTTAGAGATCTCATAAACATCATCATCATCCAAATTAATCATGATGGGAGGACAAAGGGTAATTTCCAATGAAGGGTGTATCAGGAATTGGGGTTGTTGTATTGGATAGTTTTGTTGTGATTAAGGAGTAGGGTCTTTATTTATTGCTTCTGTCAAAGATGGAGGTTGATTTTCTTTGTTGTTTTCAGTTTGTAATCGATGAGCAAGGAAATGACATCGATGCCTATGCTCCATAGCACCATGGTTTCTTTTTATTCTATTTTGAAGTTGTGTAGGTGTAAGAGTGAGTTGATCCACCATAGGCTCCTTTTCATCCCTGAGGGGAGAAATAGAAGTGATGAAAGAGCATCCTTGGTTCTTGGCAATCTTGCATCAACCAAAAAAAAATTCTTTCAGTTTTGTTCCTATTTTTGTTCTTGCATAGTTCATGTTGGCGGATTCATCATATTTACTCGCCAAACCCTATGGATCTTTGTGTACATCATGGACATGTTCAGTTTCCTTATTCCAATATTTAAGCATGATTGGATCTTTTTCTGACAAGTTATCGCTTTCAGAATTCATGGCAATTTCTTGAACCTGCACCGAAATAGTTTTCAAGCCTAATAGCTAATTTGATCATTATGGATCATCCCCATGACTTGTAGATCTCGACAGTGTGATTTTAAGTGTTTCATGGAGAGTCCCCAACCTTCCTTATAGGCCCACACTTCATTCTATGCACCTATTGAAGGAGTAATTCAAATTTGAGGCTGACCTATTCATGCACATGTTAAGTTTTCTTTCATTGGAGAATGTGATGATCTTTGGCTGACGTGGATGTTTCTAGAATCGTGGATATAGTATAAAGCTTGTAATCAATCATTAGAATGAGGTAGTTGAGTTAGTAGTGGATTAAGTAGATTAATTTTGATTTGAATTTTAATTTCTAGCTCGCATATAGGAGCATATTGGAATGTTGTAATATTGAGCATGTTTATTTAGGCCTGTGAACCAAATCTGTAAGCTCGGATGTTGCCGACCGAATGTAATTGAGATTTTTGTTAATGAGAATATTTGCATCTACATTTTCCTCCATAATTTTTGTTTCTTTCATTGTGTTACTCTTGTTTCACGGTATAGACTATTCTCCCTAAGGGCCCTCCTACCTTGGCTACACTAGATTGGTATCAGAGTGAGGTTCATTCCTTGCAAGATCATCAAAGTTTGTGAAGTCCTGTTGAAGATTTGTTGTAGGGTGGTGAATTGAGGATTTGACCTACAACTATAGAGGACTTGTGTAAAGATGGCATGAAGAATAAATGGTAGAGGAAATGGAGCACATGGAAATGTAGACTCTGCTTTAATGTAGATGTTGAGATGAATTGCTTCCAAGTTAGATGTAGTCGAAATGTCCTAGAGAAGAGTTTGACCAGTTGATGATGTGAGTGATGAAGAGGTAGAAGTACAAGAGGAAAGAGGAAGAGAAGAACAACTTGGCCTTGATCAGGGAGAAGAGAGGTTCATAAGATCCCTAACTAAAGTTAATACAAGACCACATTTCAATCCACCAGACTATAATGGTAAGTTGGATTCAAAAGAGTTTCTTGATTGGATAACAAAAATGGAAAAATATTATTGAATTTGAAGGTACCACTGAAGATAAGAAGGTGAAGTTTTCTTGTACAAAGTTGAAAGGACATTCATCCCTTTGGTGGGAGCATTTGTAGATAGATAGGAAAAGAAGAGGAAAGGAGACAATAAAATCATGGGATTAGATGGTGAATAATTTGAAGACAAAGTTTATGCCTACAGACTATTAGATTAGTTTGTTCAAGAAGTTGTAAAATTTGAAGTAGAAAGATTCAAGTGTGATAGAGTATACTAAAGAGTTCTATAAGTTGAATATCATATCTGGACATTCAGAGGATGAGATTGAGCAAGTAGCCAAATGTGTGAATGGTTTGAGGTCATCTATATAGTATGAGATCATTTTGATTAAGTTACAGAGTGTGGAAGAGGCATATCATTGTTCCCTAAAGGAAAAGATAAATTGAATAAGAGACATGAGCAGAGACAGAGAGGAAGAGGTGGAAGATTTTAGAGAGGAATAACTTTTACTAGAGAAGGAAGATGCTCTTTTATAGATCAAAATAAGGATAAGGATGTCAGTAAGAATGATAATTCATACCATAGAGGTGAGGTAAAATCTTACAGAAGAGGACGATATGGTGGTTACCGAAATCAAGGTTATAGAAGAGATGATAAGGGATAGAAGAAGAAATTATTCAAAGGAACTTGTTTTAAATGTCGAGGAGAAGGACATAGAGAATTTGAATGTAATCAAGGAGAAACAAGCAGAAAGATAGAGAACAATAGAAGAAAACCCTTTGTTGAAGAATATCATGTCGGATCATCTAACAAACTAAAAGATGGAGAAGTGTTGGTGAACATAAGAGTATTACTATAGAGTGAAGTAGAGAAGGAACCATTGCAGAGAAATAATTTGTTTCAGACTCTAGATAAAAGGTAGATAGTAAATGTTGCAAGGTGATTGTTGATAGTGGAAGTTCTGAGAACTTGGTTTCTGAGGAGATGGTGACTAAATTGAAGTTGGAAAGAAAGAAACACTCGAAGCCCTATCAGGTTTCCTGGATTCAAGATGAGCATAAGATATTGGTAAGTGAACAATATTTGTTGAAGTTGAAGATAGGAAATTATCATGACAAAGTTTTGTGTGATACTATGCATATGGATGTATGCCATGTTTTGTTGGGAAGACCTTGGCAGTACGATAGATAGGCTATTCATGATGGAAAGAAGAACATATATACCATTGTTGCTAATGGGATGAAGCATACTTTGTTGCCATTGGAAGATGTTCCTACAGTTGAGGTTTGTATGAGTACTAAAAAAAATTTTATTGATGGAAGGAGATTCCTAGATGGATTGAGACATGAGAATGTGTGTTATGCCTTGGTGCCTAAGAAGACTAAAAATTTGAAGCATATAGAGGAACATCCAAAAGAAATAAAGGAATTGTTGACAGAGTATGAAGAGATCATTTCAGATAATGTACTTGATGGATTACCACCTATGAGGAGTATTAGTCATTGCATGGATCTGATTCCTAGAGATAGTTTTCCTAATAAAGCAACACACCAGATGACACCAATAGAGAATGAAGAGTTGAATAGACAAGTGAAAGAATTATTGAGGAAAGGTTTGATCAGAGAAATTTTAAGTCCATGTGTAGTACCTGCTATGTTTTCACCTAAGGAGGATGGAGAATGGAGGATGTATACAGATTCTGGAGATATAAACAAGATCAATGTGAAGTATAGATTCCCTTTGCCCCAGATGAATGACATTATGGATTTTTTGATTGGAGCTAGATACTTTACAAAGATAGACTTGAAGAGTGGATATCATCAGATCAAAATTAGAGAAGGAGATGAGTGGAAAACAACATTCAAGACAAATGAAGGATTGTATGAGTGATTGGTGATGCCTTTTGGACTGAAAAATGCACTGAGTACTTTCACGAGGTTGATGAATGAGGTATTGAAGAAATTCTTGGGTAATATTTTTCTTGTTTACCTAGATGACATCTTGATTTTCAGTAAGAGTAGAGAAGAACATTTGTTGCATATCAATCAAGTTTTACAGAGGTTGAGAGAAGAGCAGTTGCTAATAAACATTAAGAAGTGTAGTTTCATGAAGGAGGAATTGGTATATCTGGGATTTTTAATCTCTATGGATGGATTGATGATGGACACTAAGAAGGTGAAAGAAATTGTTGAGTGGCCTAGACCGAGTAGTATTGGAGAGGTAAGATCATTTCATGGATTGGCTAGTTTCTACTAAAAGTTCATTAGGAATTTCAATTGTATTTGAAATCCTATGATAGAAACAATAAGGGGAGATAAGAAGGATTTTAGATGGACATATGGAGTAGATTGAAGTTTTGGGTTGTTGAAGCAGAAGGTGACCGAGCAACCTATGTTGGCTTTACCATATTTTAATAAGGTATTTCAAGTAGATTGGGATACAAGTGGAAATGCAATTGGAGCAGTACTAAGTAAAGAAGGAAGCCCAGTAGCTTATTTTAGTGGGAAATTGAATGATGCTAGGAGAAGATATCCAGTTTATGATCAAAATATTTATGCCATAGTTCAAGCCTTGAAGAAGTGGAGACATTACTTTTTTCCTAAGGAGTTTGTTTTGTATACAGATCATCAAGCATTGCAATATTTGAATAGTCAAGGTAAGTTGAATTAGAGACAAATGAGATGGGTAGACTTCTTACAGATTTATACTTTTGTTTTGAAGCATAGGAGTGGAAAGTCAAATAGAGTTTTTGATGCTCTGAGTAGGAGAAGGAATTTACTGGCAGAGATGAGAGTGGAAGTATTAGGATTTGATGAATTGAAGAACTTGTATGAAGAAGACCCAGATTTTGTAGAACCTTGGAGAGCTTGTAAATAACCACTTTCAGAGGATAGGAGTCAATGGTTGGATTATTTCATCTAGGAGAATATGTTGTTTAGAGGTAATCAATTGTGTATAACCCGGATTTGAATGAGGGATAACTTGGTGAAAGAAAAGCATAGTGTAGGTTTCTCAGGACACTTTGGAATTGATAAAATAGTGGAATTAGTAAGTGAGAATTACTTTTGGCCGTAGATTCATAATGATGTTATGAAATTTTTGTAGAGTTGTAGAGTTTGTCAAATTGCAAAAGGGAGTAGTCAGAATGTTGGGTTGTATAAGCCTTTGATAGTTCCGAAGAGACCTTGGGAGGATATCAGCATGGATTTCATACTTGGTTTTTTGAAGACACAAAGAGCTCATGATTCAGTATTTGTAGTGGTGGATAGATTTTCTAAGATGGCACATTTCATACCTTGTAAGAAGACAATAGATGCAGTACATGTAGCGAACTTATTTTTCAATGAAGTGGTTAGATTGCATGGATTACCTAGGAGTATAGTTTCGAAGCTAAAGACAGATTTGAAGTTCAGTTCTACATTTCACCCATAACTGATGGACATAGAGAGGTAGTGAATAGGGGTTTGGGGAATTTGTAGAGAATTTTGGTTGGAGAAAAGACCAAAAGTTTGGATTTAGTCCTTGCACAAGTAGAATTTTCTCATAATAATTTAGTGAACATGAGTACAAGAAAGACACCTTTTGAGATTGTTACTAGAGTTCATCCTAGAGGCATACCAAAGTTAAGAGAAATTAGTATGGAAAGTAAAAGGAGTGTAGAAGTAGAGGAATTTGCAGAACATATGAAGAAAGTGCATACTCAAGTGAAACAACAATTGGAAGATATGAACATGAAGTATAAGGAGAAAGTACACGAAAAGAGGAGACATAAGGAATTCAAAGTTGGAGATGAAGTGATGGTGTATTTGAGGAAGGAGAGATTTCCAGTTGGAACATACAGTAAGCTAAAGATGAGGAAGTTTGGACCCTGTAGAATTTTGAGGAAATTTGATTTAGGAAATGCATATGAAGTGGAGTTACCAAATGGCATGGGTATATCACCTATATTCAAAATTGCAGACCTACATCAGTACCATGAAGCATCATTCAGAGGAGAAAGTGAGGTAAGATTGGAAAATTAGTTTCCTAAGTAGTAGTCAGATGACATTGAAGAAGTTTTAGATGTTAGAGATGGGAGGAAGACTCGTGGAAGACAATACAAAGAATATCTTGTGAAATGGAAAGACAGACTAGTTGAGGATTCTTCTTGGATTTATAAGGCTAAGGTAGACCATCTTGGTTTCCCTTTAGCCCCAAAAAAGTGACGGACTCACTTTTCATTAACTCTAGATGTTTGATGTAGGAGCATCCTTGGTTTTTGGCAATCATGCATCAACCATAAATATTTTCTTTCATTTTTGTTCTTTTTTTTCTTCTTTCCTAGCTCATGTTGGAGGATTCATCATATTTTTCTTACCAGACCTTATGGATCTTTTTGTACATCATGGACATGTTAATTTTCCTTATTCCAAGATTTGAGTGTGATTGGATCTTTTTCCGACAAGTTATCACTTCCAGAATTCATGGCAGTTTCTTGAACTAGCACCAAAATAGTTTTCAAGCCTAATGACTAATTTGATCATTGTGGATCATCCTCGTGACTTATGGATATTGATGATGTAATTCTAAGTGTTCCATGGAGTGTCCCTGACCTTCCTTATAGGTCCACACTTCATTCTATGCACCTGTTGAAGGAGTAATTCAAATTTGAGGTTGACCTATTCATGCGCATGTTACATTTTATTTCATTGGAGAATGTGAAGATCTTTAGCCAACGTTGATGTTTCTAGAATCATGAATATAGTATAAAGCTTGTAATCAATCATTAGAATGAGGTAGTTGAGTTAGTAGTAGATTGAGTAGATTAAGATTTATCAAAATTGTAATTTTTAGCTCACATATAGGAGCATGTTTATTCAGGCTTGTGAGCCAAATTTGTAAGCCCAAATGTTGCTAGTAAAATGTAATTGAGATTTATGTTAATGAGAATATTTGCATCTGCATTTTCCTCCATACTTTGTGTTACTTTCACTATGTTACTCTTGTTGCACAGTCTAGACTATTCTCCCTAAGGACCCTCCTACCGTGGTTGCACCAAGAAGGAACCATAGGAGGTGGGTCAATCACTTTCTCTTTTGCTTTATAAACTTGTTTTATGTGAGGAGGCATGATGGGGTCAGTTTCATTATCACGTGGACATTTAGATGAAGAAGGTGAAGTGTTTATTATTCGTTTATCTAGATTTTGTTGTTAAGGTTTGTTGTGCCCTTAGCACACACGCCCCGTTTAGAATGGGGACCCTCTTTTCCTTCACCTTGCCAGCTTGTTATTGTCATCGCCTCATTTTACATGCCTTGTTTTTGTGCCCCGGATGGTCAGTGTGCCTCCAAAGTTTCATCATAAGGTGATTGTAATTCCCCTGGGCTCGTTTTGTCAAGTTTGGCATCTTGCAAGGTCTCTCTAATAGTGTTCCTCTGCTAATGGCCTCGGGCCTAGCCAGGCCCGCCCCTCCGGGCTTCCCTGATCGGGCTTCCCTATTGTGTCTGTCGTTCCTGATGGTGATTGGCTTGCATCTTCGTGGACCCCGAATCCCGGGCCCCTGTTCTTTGTCCGATGGAACTTTATGAAGTTATGATTTCCTTCAAGCTTGCCGGGCCCGTACCTCCGGACTTTCGATTTCGGAGTGTCGTGGGGGTCTTGCCATCCCAGATGGCGGACCTCTGGAAAAACTCCGCCCTTCGGGCCCTGACTTCCTCTTTGCCACCGACAACCCTCAACCTAAAATTTCCAAACGACTGCCACCCTGCACCCTCCCGGCTGTCGAACCCCGGATCTCCCCCAGCCGTCCATGAATTCAAAATCCACCAACCCTATTGCCTACTATACTTGCATTCAATGTGGCCATTAATGGTGGTAGGGGTATAAATAACTTGCACAAACCTATCATTCTCACTTGTCAGTGTCACAGTGAGAGATTAGAGCTTGCCAGAGAGGAGTCCACCGTCTTTGAGACCTTCATGCTCACGCCTCTTGCCTTCGCTTGTCGATCGCTAGTGGATCCCACACCTCCCCGCATTGAGTGTTCAAGGTAGGTTTTCCATTCACCCTCCCGAATAATGTTTTCATGATTTCTAAAGCTTAAAAAGAACAATAACGATCAAAAGGACATGTGAATGATGATATATGATACAACGAACAAAACCCATGTCTTAAAACTTGAGAAAACCCAACATGGCACCCTCATGATTAATTCATAACTTGTCTCGCATGCGATTGTTCTTCGCAGGGGAATTCACCCTTCCCGGGACTGGACTCCTCCTTCGCTGCTTGGACTTTTATGAAAACTACAAATTTCAAAACGGCTATCCCGTCTTTTGGGCCTGGACCATCGGGTTTCCTTTGTCAGTTCACCGTCCAGCGCACAAACTCAAAGATCTTAAATGATGACGGCCTACATTCCTGTTCACCGGGTCCATACCTCTGGACTTCCGTGTCCGGGAGTCTGCCGCACTCCCACCATTCTCTAACGGTGAATAGGTCCCATCTGCGTGGTCTTCGGTTATTTCCCTTTATCGGCAAGACCTTACGTCAACCCCCTTATCCTTAGGTGAGCACGAAGTAAGTCAGAGAGACATCACCATGTCAGGGAGACCTTTCTCTGACTTGGAATATTATGCCGAAGGCTCCCTTTGTCAGCAAGACCCTCCGCATCACTGGGATATCATGGTGATATCTCCATCCTTCACCGAAAACATCATCTCCTACTGAGGCTTCCCCGCCTATCGGCAAGACCCCCTAGTGTCAGTGAGATATCTTACCGAAAGCGAAGCACTACCCTGAGAGCCCTCATCTTCGGCAAGACATAAGGCCTTCGCCAAGACATCACAGCGATATCAATTTCTCTTGGTGATTCCACATGGTCTTCATCGTCACAAACGGTGAATGCCTGACATCCTTCCGTGCTCCACTAGGAATTCGGCGTGAACTCCAAACGTCCTCAACCACACCGGGCCCTACCATCAGGGACTTTGTCCCATCTCCACCGTTAAAAGATAGAAAAGATTTCCTGCCTTCCTAAGCTCCGGGCTCCACCTTCCCAACCATCGTGAGTCTCAAAATCAAAATCTGACATCTGACGCTCATTCCGAGTCCAATCCTCCTTTTTGCAGTCGGCGAGACATCACAGGTTCACTGAAACATTACACCGATGGAAGGCTTCTCACCGATGTGCTTTTTTGCAATCGGTCGGTGAGACCCAAGAATCTCGCCAAGACATCTCTCTGCCACGGAGACCTCACACCAAATAAAAGGTCGGCAAGACATTGTGGAGTTGGCAAGACCTCACACCCAAGAAATCCCTCTGCCAATTTTCCTTCTCCCTATCGCCGGTCGGTGAGACATGAAGTGTTCAACATGACTTCACCCTGATGATCGATGTCTCGTCGATCGGGTATCTACAGGAGAATTCCATCCGACGCTCATTCTGGGTCCAGTCCACTGGGCCACCCCTTCTGGACTTTCACCCGGCAATAGTCGCTCCAAACGGTTAAAGCTGGATAGCTTCTCGACACCCCAGGCCTGAGTGCTCAAAACTGAGAAAAGTGTAAACTTCTTGCCGCCATTCGATCCGCCGGGCCCCAGACCCCAGAGTTCCATCTTTGGAACTCCGTTTCTGATCAGGCGTTTCAAGCAGCCATCTCTGGATGGCTTTCTGGCCTTCTACCTCTAGATGCGCCTAAATCGATCCAAATGGGCCCAATTTGAAATCTGATCTTGACCCACATGCTTAATTTTGGTCCTCTTCATTACGAACCTTTTCAATTATCAAAATTAGATCGGAAGGAATCTCTCGGATCGTTCTGCCCCATTTTCTTTTCTAAAGAAACATTCCTGCCAGGGAAGTCCAGCCCTCTGGGCCCGGACTATCCCAAAGCCCTCCATCAAATGACTAATATCATCGGGGGATAGAAGTGTCCTCTTATTAACAATAATTTGCTTTAAGCTGATTCCATTGGATTTCGACTAACATGAATGTTTTCGTGATCAATTGCACTGACTACGCCTTTGCTTGTAAAATATACAGCATCAAAGAAGCAGGAAGACAGCCTCGTTGATGATAAAGAGCTCCATGAAGAGTAGCTACGGTAAACAACAATCAGCAAAAGACAAAATGCTACAGTGTCGTCACTAGAAGACAAAATAGGGAAAGGGACAAAATGTTGTTTTTAAATTACAATATATTGAGGGTTGGTGAAACCCTATTTTTTAATGAATCTTGGCCATTCATTTGACTTTTTGGGCACTATAAATAGGGCTCTCCTTTCATTTGCAAAAGGGATTTGAGTTGTTGTAAAGACATGCTGCAGAAAAATTTATAATGAAAATACATTGACTTGGTGTATTTTCTGAGTTTCTTGCATGTTACTTGATTCAACCTCCATTGTTAGATGCTTTAATTAGATTTTTACTGGTGTTCTAGTTAACTATTTTCTTGCTTTGATATATTTTAGGAATGCTGTTATGTGGTTGTGAAAATTCCTATTGTGTAGATGCCTTCTTAGTCCATAATTTTTGCTGTTTGTTGATGGTAGATAGCTATGTAAAGTTAGTCTAGGCTAAATTCAAAGCTGCTCCACACTTTCATCTTTGTTCATGCATGCATATGGTGAATGAAAGACGAAACATTTGCAGACCTTAGAAGATAGCACAAATTCCATGAGACTGTGAGATTTCTGGCAATGTGGAATATTGTTTCCAAGAAGTTGTCCATTGTAGGAACTCCATTATCACTGTTCACCATTAGTTTCAGATCTAAGAACCTTCTCTCTTCCTTTCCCCTTTTTCTTTTTTTAATGAGTACCTTAGGAAAGGTTCATTGCACATTGTAAAGCTAAATATAATGATAAAAATGGAGTTCAAGACTGCTGTTTGAATCTACAGCAAACGTACAACAACTTCTCCATCTTAGGAACTCCATTTCAAGACCCAAATTCCCATGATTTGTAACTCATTCGTAAGTCTGCCTTGTGATTCCAGCAAAATCACATCAAACAACTGATATATCCCAAGCACTGTCAAGATCTGACATTAGAGACCTTGGGATAGTGTTCTGCAATTTGATTGTGGAAGATTGTCTTTCAAGAGAGGTAGTGGACCTACACATTGTCTATGTTGAGAAGTGCATAAAAAAAACATCAACAGAAATGTTGTTCACTTACTAGTTCAAAGTAATTTACATGATGTGATTGCAACACTACAACAATTACAATTTCATGACTATGCAAAGATGTTGGGTCCCCATGTGGGTCTGGCTAAAAAAAAATCATTTTGAAACAATTTTCTTGCTTAATTGTCCTTGAGGCTACTTCTGAATGCTCCAGAAAAGGAAAAATGAAATGGTTTATCATTAAAACCTGCTTTCTATCATTTTTGCATAGTGACCAAAATAGGCCAAGTGGGCTCTAGAATTTCCCTAGGAAACTAGTTAAATGACCTCCTGGAGCCATGAAAACCTATAGGAATGTAGAAATTCGAACTGAGAATGGAATGCAACAAATGGCTCAACAAAACATATTTTGAGGTGCGAGATATTCAATGCTAAAGTGGCTTTCTTAGACATTTCTGCAACTATTCCTATTCAAAACTAATTAAAACTCACCAAGTTGCTATTTTGAAAAAATATCAAATCATCTTCTAGGGAACTACCATTGGACACACTAGGTAATTGGGTACACTGAGTATGTGTGGAAGAATTACTTCCATGAATCATCATTCATCACAATATATTGAGGGTCAAATTTGACCACCTTGAAAAGTTCTAATAATGCAAGTGTCAAAATTGAGCAAACTACATTTGCTTTTGATCTCAAAAAAATAGCAAATTAGATCACGAGGCTCTGAAACTGGACTAGGGAGCATATGAATGTGTGGAGAATGGAGATCAACAATCCATTTGACATGATGATCATCCAGTTGCAAAATATCAACTCAAATAGGAGGCCACTTTGTAGGACTGAAAGTATGTAAACAACAAAACAGTGCCAGAACCCTCTAGCTTTGGTTTGCAAAACACTATCAAAACTTGTCATAGGAAGTTAAAAAATGGCATGCATGTTCACATATGTCACATGAGCATTTCTATGAAAGGATTTGACATGAAAACCATCTGGCTCTGAATTATGACCCTCCAAATTAGGTCACTTAGGCAGATTTTTCAGGTGCACTTCTGAGTGTGTAAAGGAAATTTTTTTAATATGGGCACTTTAAATTTTCAAAATTTGAAGGTACCATCAATGGCTCTGACTGGGGATGTATTCCCCTTTTGGGCATAACAAGAATCCATATCCTTTGAAGAATCAAACTGAGTGCCAATTCCATTGGGTGACAGAGTCAAAAGGTCATCTTCGCCCTCTACTACTCTGGTTTGACAAGTCAAACCATATCTGATGGCCCAAGGCCACCAAAAACTACAAGTCTCTTCTTACCTCTATTATATATAAAGCTCTCATCACATTTCACTGAGACCAATCCGAAAACATCACTGCAATCTTCCTAATTAAACATGCTAGCATATCCCAATAGCCCATTATATACAACATTATCAACAAATCTAGACTTACCAAGCATCTAAAAATTAGGCATACTCTTAAAATATTGATTATCATGTGGAAAAAACTTATGATATTTATCATATGAATCATTCTCAAGTCGAAAACAATATTCTTCAATGTTTTGCACGTTGCCACATTTTATTAAAACTTCATCTAGCTAAAAAAAAATGGCACTCATATTCTGCCTTATGGCTGGTACTATCAAGCTCAATCTGATTATTAGTTTGCATGTCAAAGGTGAAATAGTCATAGGAACTAATCAAAATATTATGCACATCATGCAAACTATCTCCAAGTGTATGTAAAGAGATACACTCATACATTGGGACACACTGTGGCTATCCCCCATCATGCTGGTATAAAGAATCATCAAGAATATCTAACTTATCCTCATCCTCACTCACTTTAATATCCTCTGAACATAACATATCAATATCTTTAGCATCCAAAGCATGTTCACAAGTAAGCAATTCTAGTTCAAAAAGATAATTTGTTTTTTCTTTGAAATCAACATCCACATCCACATGAAAAGACTCATAACTAGGCTCATCTAAGTCAAGAAATAGACACTTGTGCAATCTACATTAAAATTCTCAAGACTTAGCTCATTGAATATGCAAACCTCATTGTTATTTGCAATTTCTAACTCATCAAAACAAGTTTTTGAACTTGCATCAACATGCACACTTTCATACTCATCATACACTGCATCATTACAATCAAATGACTGCTTGTATTTATCCACATTATCATCATGTTGACCAACTAGTTCATAATTGGAAGGAAGGTCAAATAAACATGCTTCATATCTTTTATAGTGAAGATTATCATCACTGTCAAAATAAATATGGAAATACATTACAAATGAGGGCTATTCACATGTATATTTTTTATATTCAGTGGTGAATAGATTTGAAATTTGTTCACTTCTTAATAGACCATTATTTTGATCCATTATTTCAACCACTTCCTCTTCTTGACCTTCACTAGAACTGCATGCATTACCAAGTTGTGAATCAGGATATACCATGATATCAACATCATCAAAATCTGAAAACTCAATGGACTAGGTATCATCATTGAGTTGGTCATTTACATCTTCTTGAGGATAAACAAAAACATTTTCACTATCATGAACACCAATGGTAGGCATTTCATCATTCTTAACTTCTTCCTTCTCAAGCATGCATTTTTTTGTATTTGAAACTAAAGAAATCTGATCATTTGTATTCTCACAACTATTAATTTCATCAACATGTTTATCCATAATTGAAGACAACAGATTTTGCTCATATTCATTCCTTATTTTTTCCATATTATCTAAACATGTGTAAGCCATCTACATACTCAATATTCTAAAATCCTTTAACAGTGCAAAAGATCTCTCCTCAAAAGCTTCAAAATACATATGAATGGAATATGAGGTGGTAGGTTTGAAATTTTTAGGGATTAGTGAAAGAGAAACAACAAATCTATGACTGAAAGCAATGCTTGACTCTTCATCTTGTTTTTTAATCTACTTTAACTTTGTGACAAGGTCAGAAGTTTCTTTTGCAAATTCTTCTCTATAAGTATCCATTAGTTTATCCCCGTAGGAAAAGGACTTCTCAGGAAAAATTAAGTACAAGTCCCTAACTCTAGCTTCAAGAGATCTGACAAAAAATCTCATCCACATATCATGATCTGCAAATGAGTGTTTCACAATAACGCTATAAAAACTTTGGATATGTGCATCTCGTTCACACACATTGTATCCATTAAATCTAGGCATATGCTTATAGACTTGAGATGGAATACTTTTAACCTTGTAATCAATCCATGACAAGTCTAATTGGTCATACAATGGATCAAAAGAATTGAAAAAAGGTGCAATAATTTGGCTGGTAGATCTAGTATGATTATCTCTTAACTAGGATTGTATAGCCATCAAGTGCCTTTTGTTCAACTCTTCAATTTTGTTTTTAAACAGAGTTTTCCATTCTCAAATTAGCCTAGGCTTGTTCACACTTGAGTTCATACACTTTGTGGTATCAACTATTTGAGGATTATCAGACTTATGAAGCTTCTTGACAATATGTATTAAGGTTTCTAATGGCATGGTTATTTCCCTTTGGTAATACATAGATGTATGCAAATCTAGGTTTAACTAATTGTACATAATTATAACCATGACAATATGAAGAATCAGTAAGATAATTGCTAATATAGTGGAAACCTAGGCTTGAAACATATGATAATGAAAATGGATGGAAATCTCAAGGATATACAAATTCATTCTAACCATCCATACTACCAAATTTGTGAATACTTAAACAAAAACTTCAACTGTAACAACAATTTCATTCAATATGACAGGTTCAACAAATAAGAGTATGCAAAGAACCATGTACCTTCACATCTCCAGCTACTACAACTTTGAATAGAGCATTTTCAGGTTACAATCACAAACAACGTCCCTTCATGTACATAAATTGTAGAGAAGAGTCGCCACCTCTTCAACAAGAGGAAAAAATTTGAAGCAAGGACATCTTCTTCAATGAAAATAAATTCTTTGAGTTCTTCGAGTAGAGTTGCTTCATGGTATTTTGAATTTGGGGCTGCCATAAAACAATTTGTATATTTGGAACTTCATCAACATATGAACCAATAATTCATTCTTTTTTACTCTTTCCAAATGGACTTCAACAAATTTGCACCGAAGATTCTAGGACAGAATTAACAAAATAATTCACTTCTCCCTAGCAGAGTTGCCAATCTTTTGGTGACTTAGATGGGAAAACAAGAGTCCACAATTTAAAATCTCTAGTTACAAATAATATTTTAATATTTTAATGACTCTTTGACAAGACATCCTACAACCAAATTTCAAAGTTCTTCCCCAATAGAGTCCCCAATCTATTTTAAGGTATCTAAAAACATTTAGAAGTAGGTATTTCTTAGGTTTGTAGTTCATAGGTATGTCATAGGTATGTCTCCCACCTCTTTAGAAGCAGTGATGGCTAACAATGACAAGAGGAATTTGAAATTTCATGCCATCAAGTATGTGATTATTAGCAACAAGCTATGGTGGAGAAACAGGGATGGTATATTGCTCAATTGTGTAGATGGAAAGTAGATGCTAGAACTCTTTCAGAAAATGCATAATGGCTTGTGTGGTGGTCATTACATGGCAAATACCACTACCCAAAAGATCTTGAGAGAAGGATTATGGTGGCTTACAGTTTTTAAGGATGCTCACAAGTTCGTTAAGACTTATGATGCTTTTCAAAGGTTTTTAGGAAAGTTGAAGTTTTCAAGAAATCTACCACTTAGGCCCATGATTTTTTAAGCCCCTTTCCAATAATGGAGAATTGATTTCATCGTAGAGATACCAGCAAAGTATAGTGGAGGGAACTCATGGATCCTTGTTGCCACTGATTATTTCACAAAATGGGTAGAATCAATACCCACAAAGAAAGCAACAATCTAGGTGGTGGTAGATTTCCTCTTAAATAACATTCTCATTAGGTTTGGAGTCCTAGAAAATGATCATCTCAGATAATGCTATGCACGTTTTAGATCTAAGGAATTCAAGACTTTTGTGATAAACATGGCATACAAGTTTCTTATTCTTCACCTTACCATCCTCAAGGAAATGGTTAGGATGAGTCTAGTAACAAAAGCTTGATGAAGATCATCAAAATGGTGATGGAGAAGAACAAAGTAAATAAATTCCATAAAGCAGTAAACTCTGGGGGTATAGCTTCTTGTGAATTAGCGGGGGAGTCAACATCATTTTTCTTAAGCTTTCCAAGTTGCAATCTTTGCAACATATCCTCCAATAATGCTACCTTTGTCTACAACTACATATTATCCCACTCAAGGTCTTCATATTTAACTAACAAGTTATTGCATTATGTCTTGATCTTATCCTTTTCTACAGTCATAGACTCTACAGTGGCCCTTGTGAATTGTGCAACATGAACTGACATATTTGTAGATTCTAAGGCCGATGTTTCTGACACTCTTTT
The DNA here is from genome assembly GCA_007258455.2 of Sequoia sempervirens. Lineage (NCBI taxonomy): Eukaryota > Viridiplantae > Streptophyta > Pinopsida > Cupressales > Cupressaceae > Sequoia > Sequoia sempervirens. The sequence goes on from VDFB02137365.1 coordinate 15,318,997, forward strand.
TATTATTAGGCTTCCATTGTAGTTAGCTATAGGCTTAGCAATATTGGGCTTTCTTGTGCTTGGGGATAAAGACCATATAGCTAAGGCTTCCCAATCTTCACTGTAAGCAGACCCCTGTAATGCAAGTGTAGCTTCTTCTTTTGTATCATAGAGAGGCCTGTCACATTTCTTTATTGGGCCAAAATCTATGGCAGAAGCAACATCCCATTCTGGTAGCAACAAAATGCCACTAGCCCTTACCAATTCTCGACCCTCCTTTGCTGTAATTTTTTGGAATCTAGTTCTCATTTCATTTAATACTTTTTTCTAGATGATACCATCTGGAAATTTTGAGTGAAGGCTTCTTTCTATAGCTATAATTTTTACCTATTCATCTCTTTTAGCCTTGGATGAAAATTCCATAAGAAATTGAGTCTTTATGAAAGACTCATCATCTAAGAACTTTGCACATGCTTCAACCCACATATCATCTCTCCCATTGAGTCCAGTGAGATCAAATTTACTCAATGTTATTTCCAATTGATGTGTTGCCCTTACTACAGGTGTAGTGGGCACTCCTTGAATTTCCTGCTCTGACACCCAAATATCATCATCTGAGCCTTCATCATCATAGTCCACTAGAACAATTGCTTCAACCTTTTTCCTTTTTAATGGTGGCTCCCTTGATGGTAATTCACTAGGTGGTGGGGAATCAATGTTCACAATTTCACGCTCTACTAGCCTCAGTGGAGATGGAAGTGGTACTTGTGGAACAAGAGAAGGAGGCTTGTTTTCCTCTTGCTAAGAGGGAGCAGAGGCTTCAATTTTCTTTTCCTTACTCTTTCTCCTTACAAAGAATTTTATTCTTGGTTCCTCAGGGGCTTGTGATGTACATTCTTCTCCTATAGTAGGGATTTCTCCTCCACTAGTCCTTCTACAATTGGAGCTTTCCCTTTATCTTTACCTATTACCCCTTTAGTTTCAAGGTGGCCAACTACTGAATCAAAATTCCTTGTTATGTGCTCCACCTTTTGTATTATATCTTTAGCCTCTAGAAGAATCTTGAAATCAGGGTCTTCTTGCTTTATTTTTCTCTACATTTTATTAAATGAAATCCATCTTTCTAGCCATTTTTCCTACTCCAAAGTGTCTGCCACATTTCTTATTACATCTTCCGGATATTGGAAAATGTGGACAAATTTGTAGCTCTTGTTTCTTTCTTTCAACCAAGCCATAAAACCTTCAGGTTTATATTTGACCCTCTCAACTGACCTCCACATGCAATAGGTTTTGAGTATATCAAGGATGTTATTCCAACCTACCTTGGTCATTAGAAAATTAGAAAAACATGTGTATGAAGGAAAGAAAGTTCCTTTTCCTTAATTCAACAAGTGTTGATTTTCTAAACTTCCCAATTGCCATATAACCTCATGGAAACCAATTCTTTCTGGCACAAACTTTTGAAACAAGTGAGGTGCTACCATGGAACCATATACTCTTAAGATAGTATAACTAGGGTATGAGATAACATCTCCCCAATTATGATCAACTCCTAGCTCAAGATTTCTCTCCTTAGATCTTAAGAAATCATGCAGAGCTATGGGAATTCTGTGTAAATTCAGAATTAAAACTCTCTTTAGTTCAGAAGCAAACAAATTATGGAATGTCACATAGTCATATGTCCTATCATCTTTGTACAATACTATGGTCCAACATTGCATAGGTAGATCCATGTCACCCACCTTTCTTTCCAAGACAATATTGTGTCCAAAGTAAATTGCACCCTTGTATAGAAACATGTGCATTAACAATGAGTACTAACTAAATATCACTCCTGATTCATCCTTATTCAACCTTGTTAGTCCTTCATGCATTCTTTCTAAAAGAAACCCCACATAATTATATACTACACAATACTAGGGGTGTTGGATATGGGCAGCCATATACATCCATAACATTGGCATTCTAGAGACAAGATCATAACAAATTATTTGAAAAATGGAATAGAAAGTCTTTTTGAAGTAGGAAAAATATAGTTAACTAGGAAAGGCTCTTTATCATGTGGTAGTTTTATCATACTCTTGCTTAAGAGTCTCCATTTATCTTATGCATTTCATCACTCCATCTAGTGAGCTTGAAAACAAAACCCAATTCCTCCTTAGTGGTTCTGACCATTTCTTTCCCATCATATGTTCTTATAGTCCTTGTGACTGGATCATAATTAACAACTATTTCCTTAAGCAAGTCAATATCCATATAGAAATTTGGAAAAATCAACTTTCCTAAGTCACAGTTCTAAGGGTTTCCTACTGGCATACCCAAATTTCTATTCCTAAACCAGCTATAAAATAGTTCCCATCTAGTATAAGGTAATTTGGCATCCCTGATTGAACATCTTTTGTCAATCACACTCTGCTATTTGCGGACCTCTGGGACTCAATTGGCCTTTAGGTTTGCCACTGGTTGAGGGTGGTAATTGATCCATGGGGTCTTTATTTAAAGGTATTTTTGGAGTAGAAGATTCCCCCTTAGACGAAGACACTTTTATTTTGGGAGCCATAACATAAGAGGTACTACAAGGCAGGGATTTTGGTTTATCTGAACAAGGCCTATGACTTTTGTGAGGGTTTGACATGAATTATGAAAATGAAAAATTAATGAATTCTTCTTTATGAATGTCAAACCTTAAAAATGATGAACCAAGAAAACACTAACAAACTCAAGGTTGACACCCTAGGTTCTGACATCAGAAAATGTTGAGAGACCACAACATGAGCTCCTTTAGTGTGTCGAGTATATTTTTTAATGCTGAATTATGCCTTTAAGACAACTATTAATAATTATTTAGCTCCTTGCTTTGGTAGGTCAATTTCCTTCTAGTTATTAAGGCCCACTCATGTGAACCAAAACAACTCACTTTCCCTTAGCTGAGTTTTGAATGCCAGTCATTGATTCTCTTGGAGTCTTAATTGATTGATGATTCATATTTGACTAGCTCATTATGAAAGATTTAACTGTACATAGCTGAAATACTTACCAAATGAGAGGAGGCCATATGGAACCACTTGTTAGTAGTACGTGGGCTCCACCATCACTTTGTCACTATAGCCCCGATCCATTTGTCCTTTTCCCCTTGCCCCCATGAGTCATAACTCATGTGAAAATTTCATCAATGGAGAGATGGGGAGAGGATAAGATTAGATATCTCAGCTTCTTCATGCACACTTCTTAGTTACCTGTAGCTTTATCCTTCATATAGCATCCATGACTTAGATTAAAAGGCCTTTAAGCATGTGCAATATTCTGCATTAGTAATGTATACTTTATTTCTCATGCCCTGTGTGGAGTTATTTAATTAAATATTTACTCATGCGCCAATGCTTCCACATCCTTTGGATTACTCCATGTGGTAGATGCCCACTTCCCCATTGGGCATCTGGTAGTAAATGTGGGACCCACATGGGATAGCGGGGAGTGGTCAAGATTAATCCATGGCACCCGCTATTGAGTGTTGATTCCTTTGAAAACTCAAAAATACTAACCATTTGAAACCATCGGTCCGATCATCATAGGAGACACGTGGAAACCGCCAACCAGCCTGTGTGATTATTTTAATAAGCAAGAAAGAAAAAAAGCATGCAAGGAATGCTCTAGATACAACCACCTCAATTATCTCCCACCATTTATTTTCTTCGACAACCATCTACACTCCTTATCAAAGACATCGTGCCCACCAATCGTTCAAGACACATGGCCTTTGCCCATGAGCCTATATGAATAAAATAATGCAAAACAAAATAGAACGGGTGCATGTGGAAAGGTGGAAATCATTTACATCAATCAAATGATAGTCAGGTGTCCTTATATATGAACATGTCAAAAACTATTAATCTTTAAAAGGGACCCAACTAGGTCAACAAGACCATACCCATGCCATAAAAGTCTTAAGGCCTTTTAGTGGGAAATATTTAGCATGACTTAGGAAAAATTAAAAAAATGGCCCAAACATAGGTCAATAGGTAAAACAAGACTAGAGGGACAGTTACTCAATGGGTTTCAATGGCATAACTTGTGAGGGTATGTGTAGGATCATCATGGAAAAAATAGGCCCTTAAGGCAAAAAAATCAGAAAAATCAGAGTTAGGCAACTTGACTTAAAAATTTGAATAAGTTATCTATATTATTTCAAAAATATGTAACAATAGAATTTGTATCAAATTGAATGTAGTTTCTAAACTACTAGGTTTATTTTTTTTAAATATATATTTGGTGAAAATTTGAAATTTCAATGCAATAGCACTTAAATTTCAGGGAAAAAATAAGAAGTGGGTGTCTGTCTAACCACCCTAACCACAATAAAATGATAATATTTTTTATAATATTTTAGATATCAGTAGAGGACTCATGTCCCAATGTGATGCATATTTTTTATAATTTTTTTCCAAGTAAATAATTAATTATGAAATTTTTATTAAAAATTTTAAAAAATATAAAAACTCTTATGTCTGACCACCTTAACTTGGTCAAAAATTCATGAAATTCAATTTTTTTCTTTAATCCCATAGTATGTGAAGCATAGAATGTGATGCATGTTTGGGATTCAAAAAATGTGATACCATTTGAAAGCTATAGATGTTTTCCAATCAACTTATCAATCAAGACTTTAGTTGTAATTCAAATAGAAAATGAATAATAATTATTTATTAAATTCAAAGTAAAGAATAATTTATATTGGTGGAAATATGAGAATCTCCTTGAAAAACCATTTTCATTTCATCAATTTTGGGAAAAAAAAGGTCATCAGCCACGTACCCTACACATACCCATCATATCACCATTTTTTGGCCCATCATGATCCTACACATACCCATGACTTAAAGGACTAAGAGCCAACACAAGGGGTCAATGGAGAAATAAAACCTTGGTGAGGATACAAATCAAAAGGTTTTTCATATAAGACCTAAGTAAACTAAAACCCTTATATAGTGATAGGAGACAAAACCCATAGTTTTTAGAACTAAACAAGATTTTGGAGATGGAACATGAAAGTTTTTTAGGAGTTCCATTAGTGGCTCTGACTGGGGACATATGTCTTTTGCAATAATGGCAAGATCCTAGAATCTGTGGTTGAAGTAGACCAGTAAAAAAAAAAGGAACCAAAGAACTAGGGAAGTACCCAAACTAGGCAGTAAGACTGAACTAGATACAACCAAAGCAAACACACCTATACACAAAATGTAAAAAATCTACAATGTACATGTAATTATAGAATACTTAGGAAAAGTATGGTTTAAAGAACTATCCATGTACTGGAAGTTCAATAAATTCACATGTCAAGCTCTAGAGAAAATATGAATCGTCACCATGAGTATTGGCTATCAGATAAGGGCCAATCCATAATGATTCAAATTTCCCATGTTTTCCCTTATCCTGATCCCTTTCATTCTAGGCTAACACCATACTATTTACCTCAAAATTTCTGGGAGAAGCTCTCTTATCATGTAGATGCTTAACCTGAAATGCATCTTCATATTCTTAGCATGAGCTTCTCTTCTGGTCTCATCCAATTGCACCAGATTATTAATTTTGTGCTACATATCATCACACACATCTTCATCATATTCTTGCACAAACTTATACATCTTCAGTAGGTTATTCAATTGAACTCTAGAATATAGACCATATACTAAGCCAAATGGTGAATAACTAGTATCTTTATTCACAGTCACTCTATCTTTCTAGAGTGTTAATTTCAGCATTGAGTACCAAGCATTTTTGTTTTTCTCCATCACTCTTTTGATTATCTTCATTAAGCTTTTGTTACTATACTCAGCCTGACTCTTTCCTTGAGGATGGTAAGGTGAAGAATAAGAAAATTGTATGCCATGTTTATCAAAAAAGTCTTTGAATTCCTTAGATATAAAACACATAGCATTATTTGAGATGATCATTTCCAAGACTCCAAACCTAATGATAATTTTATTGAAGAGGAAAATACCACCACCTTGCTTGTTACTTTCTTTTTGGGTATTTTTTCTACCCATTTCATGAAATAATCAGTGGCGACAAGGATCCATTTGTGTCCTCGACTAGAATTTTCTGGTATCTCTTCAATGAAATTAATTCCCCATTGTTGGAAAGGGGCTTGAATAGTCATAGGCCTAAGTGGTATATTTCCTAAAAATTTCAACTTTCCTTAAAACCTTTGAAAATCATCACAAGAATCCTTAAAAATAGTAGGCCACAAGAATCTTGCTCTCAAGATCTTGTGGGTATTGGTCTTTTCCATGTAATGACCACCACACACCCCATTATGCATTTCTGACAAGAGTTCTAGTGCCTGCTTTCTATCTACACATTTGAGAAATATACCATCCAGGTTTCCCCACCATAGCTCATTGTCAATAATCACATACTTGATGGCATGCAATTTCAAAGTCTTCTTGTCATTGTCAGCCATATCTTCCTCTAAAGAGGTGGGAGACATATCTACCAAATTCTTATTGGTTAGTTTTTTAGAACCAAACTTATTCTTACCACAGACCTATGAACTTTCTAGGAACAATTATCAGTAAGGGTAAGGATTGGCCAACACATAAGTAAAGGCTTTTAGGTCTTCACTTCTTCTCTTTGGGCTCTATAAAACCCAGGAGGGTAATCCTAATCAATGTGTTTGTAGATACTAGTGTGTATTAGTATCAAACACAAGATGAAATAATTCTACTTTAATGTTTGATAGACAAAATATCCCAAAGATTTGGCTAACCTCCAAGACAGTGACGAACCTAAATAAGAGAAGATATAATTCATTAAATTTGCACACACCTAGAAAGAGATTTATAAGTGATTTGATTATATTTTGTGATCAGTAGTTGAATTATTCATCATAATTGGAGTATGGTTAATTTGTTAAACTAATGTCATATTCTTAGAATGGAATCAAACCAGATACCCATATGAATAGATAACAATTTTTTATTTAACAATTCCCAAAGCTTTGAAAATATTGCATTACAATACTCCCATCAGTCATTTCCATAATTTACTTCTTACTAGCATCCTCACACAAGATTTATTTCAAACCCATTGTTACATTCAAGCATTTACATACATTCATTGAATGGATAAGCAAGAATATAACAACACATCTATTGGAAACCAACAAAGACAAATAAGATAACCATTGATTATATTAATCATAGTCTGTGTAACCTATACACAGGAGAGTAATATATAGAAATTTTATGCTATTTTCATATATGCATTGTCATTGTAATTATCAAAACCATATGCATATTGACTGAGCTTTCTAGAACATCTTACTAGAAAGTTCAGTATCTATTTTTTTTCTGTGTAACTTCTTCAAAAAAGAACTACCTACCTACCTATCTATGTAACTATCCTTGAAATCCCTTTTATAAGACAAGGGAGCAACAAGCAATGGGCTGAATTATGTACTTACATTTAAATTTCACTCCAAAATGAATTTCAATAGAAAGTGAAAACACTCCCCAATCGGTTGCAATAAATCATGTGTATGTCAGGGGAGAGCAAAAGAAAACCCCAAAAACCATTAGCTAGAGCAGACCCACCATTCTTCAAAAAGTGTCATTGTCGTAGTTGTGGACATGAAAAAGGTAACCCTTTTACTTTTTCTCATGTTCAGGACCTCCTAGTGGACTTTGGCTTGATTTTTCCTAGATTCAATGTTGTAATGTGGCCAACACATTCACATTAGGTCTTGGACCCTTGTGAATCATTAAGAATTCTCGGTTGTCTTGTAAAGGTGTTGTGAAGTGTTGTAACCCACTTTCACACTTTTCTAGGTCCCTTTTATTATAATTCACCTAAATAACTTATTTTTATTACTTACAGAGTCTTATTTTAAAGTTTTGTAAAGAGTTGTAACAACCTCTCATGCATTTCTAGACTTGTCATCACTTATTCAACTCTTTATTATGTTTAAATAACCCCTTAATGCACTTTCTAATCATTCTTAAGTGTATTTTTGAGGATATTCCCATTAGACATCATTTAATGCACTTTAATCTCAAAAACCTAGTGAAATTCCCCTGGTGGAACCAAGTCACCACCTAGGGTGACTTAGTTCCATTGGGCATGTTAGAACCGTTAAATTCTAAATTTTTTACAAGTTGTTTCATATCCCTAAGTTTCCAATCGAGTCCTTACCATGTACTCAGGGCCTCTCTTCATAATATTTTGCTCACATTCTACCCATTTTTATCCCATAAATTCCATCTAGGTCTGAGTATTTTGCATAATAATTCCTATCGACATGAAGAAATCAAGGTCTCCCTGATCCATATTGCATTTTCTGCTAATCTACATTTGTTGCAGATTATCGGCAAGACCTCAGGGATGTCACAGCGATTTCAATTCACATGCAGGTACCTTTCAGCAAGACACTTTTGTTATCTCGGCGACATAAGGTTTATCAGCCAGACAAAGACTTCGGGGTGAGGTCTTACTGATCGCGTATTGTCTCACCGACCGGCAGCAGAAGGAACGTTTTGGCAAGAGATATTTCATCGGAATAAGTCACAGTGACCCATATGTTACGCCGATGAGGATATACATATTGAAAAGAGTCAAGGCATCAAAATAACATCTCACCGGATGGGGCGTGTCTTGCCGACCGACGATAAGGATATACATCTCAGTATGACTAAAGGGTATTCAGAATGAGGTCTCGACGAGTACCTCTAGTCTCGCTGACATGTGCAGGGAAATCCTATCAAGGGCTATTGGGAGGAAGTCACGTAGTCTTGCTGACTCAAATGTCACACCAAAAAAGATATGCATCGGCAAGAGAGAAGCCATTGGGATGAGTTGCACCGAATATGAAAGTTACACCGATAGAATACTTCGGGGAGAGTCTCACTGAATAGAGAAATCTAGAGGAATAGGTTCGGCGAGACATTTGGCATTAGTATGAGTCTTTTCAAAGATTCATAGTCTTGCAGATGAAATTTATTTCATGATCGGTAGGATTAATTTCATCAGCGAAAGGGTGGTTACGTATCAACGACCAAAAATTTACCACGGGGTATCTCGGTGAGACATAGGCGATCTGTGAAACCTCTTCCCAACTCAGAATTGTCTTAGCGAGTGGAAATTATACTAAAGAGCACTTTTGGTATGACAAATATGATCTTTGGGACATCTCCCCGACATCGGAATGTCACAGCGAAGCACATGGGATAAGTGGACATTCATCAGTAAGACTCAAATTATCTGTAAGATGACATGACTTCACAGCGATGCACAGGATGACTGTCAGTGTAACATTGAGGATTGGTATGACTACGGGATGTCTCGATGAATGTCTCAGAGATGATTGGAAGAGCCCAAATACAATTGAGTGCCAATGTTGGAATGCGAAGTGATGTTTCTTTTCAGATGCAAATGAATAAATGTTCATTTCCGATTGTAAATGAACATAATAATTAGAATTAGAGAGAAAAATACAATAGAACACAATGTTTCGCCAATATGAGACTATGTTGCATGTTTAAAATCATGGATATATCAATTGAAATCTTTTAATATGGTGCAGTTTTTTCTGGTATTAGTTGTTTATGGTGTTTATTAAAAGCATTATTGAAGTTGTCTCCAATATGGTGTTTTCTGGTTATTTAAATTGGTGTAACAAGTTTATATCCAGTTTGTCAGTGCACATTTGCTGCATCTGTATAATCAATTGATTGGTTCTTTCCAGTAAAGATTAAATCCTTTAAGTTGATCATAGTAATTAGGGAATGTCAGTTGGATCAATAAGAAGAACTCGGTAATCATAACCTTGCATGTTTATACAAGCTATAAACTAAATCATATGCTGAACAACTTGAATGTTTTCCAGAAAAAAGTACTTGTTTCAGATTTCTCTTGACTCCGCATACCCCATAAGGCACTAGTCTCCACAGTTTCATCATTCAGTTTTATTCAATTATTTTTTACATCTGTTAACTGAGCATATTAGGATTTAAATTTGAATATTGTATACAATTTATACCAAATTTAATTTTATTTGTTTACTTACATCTTCCATCGTGGACAAATCACTGCAAGAAAGAAGATCAAAAGTCAAGTTTTCCCAATTCATATAGGTACACCCACCTAGGTCTAGTAGCACCTGAAGAGTACAAGGTCTAAATCTTCTTTTGACCTTGTCTGTTACCCTGAAACGTTGTGAAAGCTTGGCAACCTTTTGTGGTTCAAACCTACATTTTTGAGAGCTAACAAATTGGGGAATCTACTGTGGAAAACATAAGAATATCTGGTTGAAGACCATTATATAGAGTCATTGAAGAAAAAGTTGTAATTTGAGAAGTTTCAGAAAGGGTGATTCTGTTGGGGAGAAGATCAAAAATAGTTATTTCAAAAGAAACATTTTCCTACTTTCAGAAAAGTAGGTGGCGACTCTAGAAAAAACTTGATGAAGAATGGAATTTGTGTATGGAACAAAAGAATATTTTGAGAAGCAATGGTTGATAAGAGGAATTGAAGAATTGAAAAAGAAAAAGTTGCAATTGGACCAACAACCATTACAATTAGGAGAATTTTGCAATATGGATGAATACACAAATATAGGAAGGCATTGGGCCCCTCAAGTACCTCATGATACAATTGGAAATTTCTGCAATGGAGGTGATGCACTTCATGCACAACATAACATTTATTCATCACAACCATCAAAGCAAGTAAATGCTTATCCAGTCCCTCCTGGACAAAGATTGGTGGGTTATCAAGATTGTCAATGCGATCAATGTCAAATACAACACAACTCCAGCCCACTTGGACATGTCAGTCAGAATCTGCAACAAGGTACGTATCAGAACCAACAATCTAATGATGATGAATATTTCAAAAATATTTTGGATGCCTTTCTTGATATAAGGAGATATAGAGGAGAATCTGGGCACTCTTTGCTCGATAGAATGACAGATATTTGAAGGAAAATACCTATTATTTTCCCACCTAGCAAACTTGAGATCATTCAATAGTTCATGAAAGTGTATGATCCAAACCCAGTTTATTGGTCTGAATCATGCATACCAATTTTTTTTGATCAACTAGATGAATGTACAGACATTGTAGATAGGAAAAGATATGAAGATAATTGTGACATCATTGATGAAGACAAAGACATTGATTAGAACATGCAGCAATATGTCTTCCATAATCAACAATTTGAAGAAGAAAAGGATGAGAATGTATATACTCGAAGCCAGGACTCCATCACAGAATTAGGATGCAAAATATCCCCCTTGGATGCATTTCTTGACATAAGGAAATACAAAGGAGAAGATATAATTCCTCTATACAATAGAATGACAAAAAATTGTATGCAAATACCTTCTCATTGTAGGCATACAAGGGCCATGTTTGTTGAATAGTTTGTAAGAGCATGGGAGCCTGAATCAGTTTATTGGCCAGAAAAGTAGTGTACCTTTGATCTGGTGAATAAATTTATTGATGACATGTAGAGGAGAAAGTATGACGACAATGGTGATATCACAGATGAGTATCAGGGAATTGCTCAGATGATGCAGCCAATAGAAGATGAGACAAGTACAAGTAAAAATGGTTCATATGATGGCTTGCATGAGGAAGATGGAGATACAAGAGATTTCTCTTGCATAACAGATTGTGACAGGGGAAGCATTGTATGTTATGAGGGATCCAATGAGTATTCATATTGTGAAGATGGACTTGTGGATTCTGATTTACAATTAGGTGATTCTTACAGTTCTTGTGATAATCAAGAGGAAGAAGCAATGGAGAATGCGTATCCATTTGATAATGAACAAGTAACACTTCCTACTATAGATGAGAACCATGATAGATTTGACAATGAAGAGGAGAGTACGTCAACATGTGAAGAGAATAACTACAATGATCTTGAAAATTGCCATATTGATGAATTGGAAAATGAAATGGAAGGGGATTGTGTATCATGTCACAATGAGGAAGATTTTGAGGGTAGTCATGTGAATCTTGATTTACAACAAGGAGATATTTCTAGCTCTTGTGGAGATCAAGAAGAGGGAGAAATAATAGAAGATATGGAAGAAGAAACATGTTCACTCAGTAGTGAGCAAATTTCAAATTTGCTAACTCTTGAATACCAGAGATGTGCACATGAAGGTGACTCTGAAGTCCTATGTCCAACTTACATTTGTTTTGATAGTGAAATTTCTTTATGCAATGATTCATTTGACTCTCAGTACATTTCTCAAAATGAGGGAGAAAACTTTGAAGTTGATCAAAAACCTGTTTCCATTCAAGATGAGGTATGTGATTTTGAAATTTCTAACTCATTTGGAGAAGAAATCTATTTGCATACCAAGGATGATAGAAGTCTAGTTTTGATTGGTTCATATACACATGATATTGGAGATATGAGTCATAATCCAGTGTCACTTCCAAATGGTGATATGGAAGAGGTGCAAAAGGTTTCAGATTTGTTTGTCTCAAACAATGTTGATATGATAGATTTTTTTGATTCTCAAGAGAAGCATTCTAATGATGAAATTTTAGTACAGCTGGGAGAATGTTTTATAATACATAACAGTGAGAAAGATAATGAGAAATATTGCATTAAATATGCATGTACTTTGTATTTTGAAGATAACAGAGATTTGTCCCATGATGGAGAATTTGAACTGCAGAATGGTGAAGGGAATTTGGGCCAAGCTGAGCATGATGATTCTTTGAAAAATTTCAACAACAGTGACATGGAAGATTGCATGAGTATCTTCAAGAAGAATCTGATGAACTTAAGGAAAAACCAGGTGTTTGATAGAGGAAAGTATGGACCTTTCTTTTGGATGGTCTTGAGCCATCATTTATGGTTTTATTTTTAGGCTGTAATAGTTCAAAACTGATGAAGTTGTAAAATAGAGGATTAAGGGTTGCCAGTGCATGGACAATCCTCTCAAAATTTTATCTTCCATGCATAGTAGTCTAGGAAATAATCATTCATCCCTAGACGGAGCCACTGTTAGAACCATAAAATTCTAAAACTTTTACAAGTTGTTTCATATATCCCTAAGTTTCCAATCAAGTCCTCACCATGTACTCAGGGCCTCTCTTCATAATATTTTTCTCACATTCTACCCATTTTTATCCCATAAAATCCATCTAGGTCTGAGTATTTTGCATAATAATTCCTATCGGCATGAAGAAATCAAGGTTTCCCTGATCCATATTGCATTTTCTGCTAATATACATTTGTTGTAGATTATCGGCAAGAATTCAGGGATGTCACAGCGATTGGAATTCACATGCAGGTACCTTTTGATAGGACACTTTTATTGTCTCGGCAACAGAAGGTTTATCGGCCAGAAAAAGACTTCAGGGTGAGGTCTTATCGATCACGTATTATCTCACTGACTAGCAGCAGAAGGAATGTTTCAACGGGAAATCTTTCATCAGAATAAGTCACAGCGATGCATATGTTATGCCGATGAGGATATACATATCAACAAGAGTCAAGGCATCAGAATAATGTCTCATCGGCTGGGGCGTGTCTTGCTGACCGGTGATAAGGATATACATCTCGGTATGACTAAAGGGTATTCAGAATAAGGTCTCGATGAGTACCTCCGGTCTCACCGACATGCGCAGCGGAATCCTATCAAGGGCTATCAGGAGGAAGTCACGTAGTCTTTCTGACTCAAATGTTACACCGAAAAAGATATGCATCAAAAAGAGAGAAGCCATTGGGATGAGTTCCACTGAATATGAAAGTTACACCGATAGAATACTTCGGGGAGAGTCTCACCAAATAGAGCAATATGGAGGAATGGGTTTGGCGAGACATTTGGCATCAGTATGAGTCTTTTCGAAGATTCATAGTCTTTCCGATGAAATTTATTTCATCGCTAAGATTAATATCATCGGCGAAAGGGTGGATACGTCTCAGCGACCAAAACTTTACCACGGGGTATCTCGGTGAGACATAGGCAATCTGTGAAACCTCTTCCTGGCTCAAAATTGTCTTAGCGACTAGAAATTATACTAAAGAGCACTTTTGGTATGAAAAATATGATCTTTGGGACATCTCCCCGACATCGTAATGTCACAGCGAAGCACATGGGATAAGTGGACATTCGTCAGTGAGACTCAAAGTATCTGCTAGATGACATGACTTCACAGCGATGCACAGGATGACTGTCAGTGTAACGTTGAGGATTGGTATGACTATGGGATGTCTCAACAAATGTCTCAGAGATGATTGGCAGAGCTCGAATACAATTGAGTGCCAATGTTGGAATGCAAAGCGATGTTTCTTTTCAGATTGAAATGAATAAATATTCATTTCCGATTGTAAATGAACATAATAATTAGAATTAGAGAGAAGAATACAATAGAACACAATTTTTCACCAATATGAGACTATGTTGCATGTTTAAAATCATGGAGATATCAATTGAAATCTTTTAATATGGTGCAGTTGTTTCTGGTATCAGTTGTTTATGGTGTTCATTAAAAGCATTATTGAAGTTGTCTCCAATATGGTGTTTTCTGGTTATTTAAATTGGTGTAACAAGTTTATATCTGGTTTGTCAGTGCACATTTGCTGCATCTGTATGATCAATTGATTGGTTCTTTCCAGTAAAGATTAAATCCTTTAAGTTGATCATAGAAATTAGGGAATGTCAGTTGGATAAATAAGAACTCGGTAATCATAACCTTGCATGTTTATACAAGCTATAAACTAAATCATATGCTAAAAAACTTGAATGTTTTCTGGAACAAAGTACTTGTTTCAAATTTCTCTTGACTCTGCATACCCCATAAGGTACTAGTCTCCACAGTTTCATCATTCAGTTTTATTCAATTCTTCTTTACATCTGTTAACTGAGCATATTAGGATTTAACTCTGAATATTGTATACAATTTATGCCAAATTTAATTTTATTTGTTTACTTACATCTGCCATTGTGGAAAAATCACTGCAAGAAAGAAGATCAAAAGTCAAGTTTTCCCAATTCATATAGGTACACCCACCTAGGCCTAGTAGCACCTGAAGAGTAGAAGGTCTAAATATTCTTTTGACCTTGTATGTTACCCTGAAACGTTGTGAAAGCTTGGCAAGCTTTCGTGGTTCAAACCTACGTTTTCGAGAGCTAACAGGGCACAAAAATAAAAATAATTTTAATTTCTTGGTGAGATTTTATTCTCTTACCCTTGATGTTGTCCTGCGATGTGTTATTTTCGAGAAAATTAGGAAAATCAAGTATAAATAAGGGTTTTCCCACTCTCATTTTAACACCTAATTCATTCAAGTACTCTAAACATAATCAAGTAATCCATTGGAGCTCTTCATTGCATATCTTCAGATTTACACATCAAAGGTTTGGCAAGTTTATGACATTGCATGTCATCTATTTATCATTCTCTTCATATTTCATTTTATTTCATAGGGTTTGACGAAGGAAAACCCCTATACTCTAACCCTTAACCCATTTTCCCCTCTTTCCATGTGTTTTTTGAGACTTTGTACATAGATTTATAAAATATTTTTGTGTCAAAAAGTAGTCAACAATCCATCAAAGTGAAGATAACCCTAGTTCAAGCTTGGAGACTCTTTTTAGCCTATTTTCTGTAGAATCAAGATCAAACACCTGCCAGAAAAGCAAGTGTAGACCAAAATCTACAGAATCCTTCCTGAAATTCTAGAAATCTTTAGGTGGACTAAGTTTCCATGTATGGAGAATTAGTCCCATTGCTAGGCTTGAAAAGTGGTTTCTACATTTTTGGATACCCATTTGGTAGATTCAGGTTCTGGTAGATTTTTCCCAAAACTAGACTAAGTCGCTCAACTTGGCATAAGTGTCCTAGTCAACTCTGTAGGATTCCAAAGCTTCTCTACATTAGATTCCAGATTCTTGGTGCACCTCTCTAGTTCTGTTTAGTTATTTCATCATTTAATTGCATTTTTAGGTGTTTTTGCATATCATAGTGTGTTTTCTAGGACTTTTCATTTCTTAGATTTAGCATCACTAAATCATTTCTTTTTTAGATTATTACATTAGTATATCTTAATTAGATACATTACATCCAATTTACATTAATCTTGAGTGTAGAAATTTTTATTTTGGCCCCAATTCCTCTCCTTTTAGGTGAAAAACCTAGAAGAGTTAGAGGAACCCTTGGGTAATCAAAAATCATTGTTTACTTTTTGGTGATACCAACTTTTGAACTTTTTTACTTCTAATTTCAAGAGAATCCTAGGTTTCATTTACATTAGAATTACATTAGGTGTTGCATTGTTAAAATTTTATCCTAGGGTTTTGAAATTTGCATTAGTCAAAAAATCATATAGTTTGTAATTTTTGCATCATTTTTGCATTGAAAACAACAAAAAATCTACATTTTCATACTGTAGCTGCATCTGTGCATCTGAAAGACATCAAGTTGCATTCATAATTTTTGAAAAATCACAAAACAATCCTCACTGGGACTAATTTTCCACACTGGGTGACTTAGTCCTTCTGCACTTTTTGCACTATAATTTCTGGCATTTTCTACACATTTTCTACATTTCAATTTTTTGCTCTTACATTACTATTATAGTTTCTAGAATTTTTGTTATTAAGATTTTATTGCTCCTAGTTTGCATTTCATTTGCATCCACCTTGACTTTAGTAGCCCTTTTATGAGTGTTTGGTGCCCTATTGATAATACCTTAGTGAGAAGAAGTTCACGACTCATGGCATCCCATGATAGAAAACTCATTGTGGACCTTGGGTTGTCTCGAGCTACTACTCCTGGTATTGACAATAGTGCATTAGGAATGAACCCTACCTTTAGAAATGTTGTGCCTTCCACTAATATGCAAATTGACACACAAAATGATCACATTCTGCAAGACAAATTCGTTAACATTCATGAGGATTTATCACATTTGCAACAATATTTGTGTCTTAAAAACATTTCAACCATTGCGATTCCTACTATAGACAATAGTCATCGCTTGATTGAAAGTGACGACAGCTTAAAAGTTATGAAAACAATTACTGAGATATACAACAAACATGTTATTTCCACCTCTAGCACATCCCAACCAATAAACACTATGGTTATTCAAGGAATACTTAACACTCCCCCTCCTTCCACAATCGTATCCATACCTACCTACACCATTTCACAATTCACCACAACAATGCAATAGGTTAGCAATGTGATTCCTTCCTCGACTATTCCTGCTAGCATTCCTAATTCTTATGTGGCATTGAATGTTTTCTCCTCTTCCACTATACCATCCATTAGAATTGCATTCACTTTCCCTACCACTACATAAAATCCATTACCACTTTCCCTTCCACCTCATCCCACTTACACTAACCCTCACATCACACAACTTTTCCAAACTATCTCCTCCATTCAAAAAAAAATCCACCATCAACAAATACCAGAATAGACCACCTACCTATTATGTTTCTAGTATCCCAATATCTTTAGAAACCCTAAGAACACCAATTCCATAGGGAATATAAATTCCTCAATTTGATAAGTATGGAGGAAAGGGAGGTCCTACTAATCATGTTAATGCTTTTACAACCTTGTGCAGTGACTTTTTCCTTGACGATAAACTATTGGCCAAACTATTTCCTAGGACTTTAAAAGAAACAACCTTAGAATGGTTTTCATCCTTACCTAATAATTCAATTAGTTCATTCAGTGAACTAGTTGATGCATTCATAATCCATTTTTAGGGTATGTGCAGGAACATCATGGAGAAAACAGGCCCTTAAGTGGCGAAAAATTCAGAAAAATTAGAGTTAGGCAACTTGATGTAAAAATTTGAATAAGTTATCTATATTATTTTAAAAATATGTAAGAATAGAATCTGTAGAAAATTGAATGCAGTTTCTAAACTACTAGGTTTATTTTATTTTTTTAAATCTATTTGCTGAAATTTTGAAATTTGACTTAAATTTCAGGGTAAAATAAGAAGTAGGTGTCTGTCTGACCACCCTAACCACAATAAAATGATAATATTTTTTTATAAGATTTTAGATATAATTAGAGGGCTCATGTCCCGATGTGATGCATATATTTTTGTAATTTTTCCCAAGTAATTAATTAATTATGCATTTTTTATTACAATTTTTATAAAATATAAAAACACCTATGTCTGACCACCTTAACTTGGTCAAAACTTCATGAAATTCAATTTTTTTTTTAATCCTATATTATTCAAAGCATAGAATGTGATGCATGTTTCAGATTAAAAACATGTGATACAGTTTGAAAGCTATAGATGTTTTTCAATCAGCCTATCAATTAGGACTTTAGTCATAATTCAAATAGAAAATAAATAATAATTATTTATTAAATTCAAAGTAAAGCATAATTTATATTGATGGAAAGTTGAGAATCTCCTTTAAAAACCCTTTTCGTTTCATCAATTTTGGGTTAAAAAAAGTCATCAGCCACATACCCATCATATTGCCACTTTTTGGCCCATCATGATCCTGCACATACCCTTCAAGTGCATATGACTCCAAATAAGACATTGTTTGATGTAATGAGATGTAAACATGATATGGATGAAAAAGTAACCAATTTCATCTCACGCACTATTAGTCACTTAATCCCCAACTTGATGTTAAGATACCTGATATCCATCTCCAAAAGATGTTCATTGAAAATTTGCAAAGTCAAATCCAAAATTGATTGACCATGATGAAATTTCCCTATTTTATGCACCCTTTGTGATTATCAAAATTTAGTTAGTAGTCATGATGCAAAGTCCACTTCCAATCGAACTAAAAAATCTAAACCTAGCTCTTCAAATAATTCACAACCATTTTGAAAACCAAACAAAGGGTTCTTACAATTCAACCCCCCTCCTCCACAACCACCTCAACCCATCAACAACCAAGTTGCAACTGTTAAATATGTGATACCTTATAGTTATGGAGATCCAAAATGACAATTTACACCATTACCAGACACTCTTCATAACATAATGACTCAACTTATATAGCAACAAATGATTTCCTTACCTACTGTTAAACCATTACGTCCAATTAAACCTTTTCCTCCAACCTTTCAACCTAATGCTTATTTCCATTATCATAGAAAAAATGGACATGAAACAAAATAGTGTAAACATCTTAAAAACATAGTGCAACACCTCATTGATTTTGTTTGTCTATCCATTTCAAATGTTAATGTTAAAGGTGATACGTTCATCGCCGCACCCTTGCAATTTTTTACCAATCCCAAGCCTAAACATAATGTGTCATTCATAAAATCTAGTGAAACTCAAAAATAATGATATGATGATTGTTCATAGAGAGGTTGAACATACTGATCCTATTCCACACACTACTTCTATTAATCCTATGGATGAAATGGTAGGAGTGATAGATGTTATCCATCGTAAGGGCCAAACTAAGAAAATTTTTGATATTACTTTCTCTTCTAAAGATATTCTTTTGAATCTTCTTAATGCCCCTCTTTATATATCCAGACATATTTATGATAAGCCAACTAATGGGATACTCATAGATCCTTCCTATGAAGAGAATGTGATCACTGAGGAATATTTGATATTACATGATCTTTATCAAGATAACTATGACAAACCAAGAGCATGGGTTAAAACACATAATAGTTTCATGTTCCTTATGATAGGATCAATCATTCTTCCATTACAAATAGGACATAATCCATTGGATGTTACATTCTCTATCATTCCACAATCAGATCAATTTCTTTTGTGGCTAGGAAATCCATGGCTTTGATCGATGAAAGCTATTCCTTCAGTAATACACAAATGTTTAAATTTTCTGCATGACAATGACATATTCATTATTAACCATAGTGGCTTTAGCCCTTTGTCATCTAAAGGAAACTTCTCCTTAGAAGCCTTTTGGGCCAAGCCCATGGAACCCATCACACCTTACAAATAGTTCATTTTCATTCCTTATCAAAAGTTTAAAGAAAAGAAAATTATTGAATTGTCCCTCCACAATCAGTCCCCATCTGCTTTCGACACTCCAATCCTTGATGAGACAATGCTTCAACTTGAACCTTGTTGATGTGTTTTTTATGCACTTCTCAACACAGGCAGTGCGTAGGTGCACTACCTCTCTTGAAAGACAATCTTCCACAATCAAATTGCAGAACACTATCCCAAGGTCTCTAATGTCAGGTCTTGACAGTGCTTGGGATATCTTAGTTGTTTGATGTGATTTTGCTAGAATCACAAGTCGAACTTATGGATGAGTTACAAAGCATGGGAAGTTGGGTCTTGAAATGGAGTTCCTAAGATGGAGAAGTTGTTGTGCGTTTGTTATAGATTCAAACAGAATTCTTGAACTCCATTTTTATCATTGGATTTAGCTTTACAATGTGCAATGAACCTTTCCTAAGGTACTCATTAAAAAAAGAAAAGAGGGCAATGAAGAGAGAAGGTTCCCGGATCTAAAACTAACGGTGAATAGTGATAATGGAGTTCTTGCAATGGACAGCTTCTTGGAAACAATATTCCACTTAGCCAAAAATCTCATAGTCTCATGGAATTTGTGCTATCTTCTAAGGTCTGCAAATCTTTCATCTTTCATTCACCATATGCATGCATGAACAAAGATGAAAGTGTAGATAAACTTTGAATTTAGCCCAAACTAACTTTACACAACTATCTACCATCAGCAAACAACAAAAAGTATGGACTAAGAAGGCATCTACACAGTAGGAATTTTCACAACCATAGAACAACATTCCTAAAATATATCAAAGCAAGAAAATAGTTAACTAGAATAGTAGTAAAAATCTAATTAAAGCATCTAACACTAGAGGTTGAATCAAGTAACATGCAAGAAACTCAGAAAATGCACCAAGTCAATGTATTTTCATTATAAATTTTTGCAGCATGTCTTTACAATAACTCAACTCCCTTTTGCAAATGAGAGGAGAGCCCTATTTATAGTGCCCAAAAAGTCAAATGAATGGCCAAGATTAATTCTGATTATGTGGCCAAGATTCATTACAAAATAGGGTTTCACCAACCCTCAATATATTGCAATTTAAAAACAAAATTTTGTCCCCTTCCCTATTTTGTCTTTTGCTGATTGCTATTTACCGTAGCTACTCTTCGAGGAGCTCTTTATCATCAATGGGGTTGTCCTTCTACTTCCTTGATGTTGTATATTCTGCAAGCAAAGGCGTAGTCAGTGTAATTGATCATGAAAGCATTCATGTTAGTCGAAATCCAATGGAATCAGCTTAAAGTAATTTGTCATTAATAAGAGGATACTTCTATCCCCCAATGATATTAGTCATTTGATTCAGGGCTTTGGGACAGTCTGGGCTTAGAGGGCCAGACTGCAGGAATGCTGTTTTAGAAAGGAAAATGGGGCAGAATGATCTAGGAGATTCTTTTCGATTGAATTTCAATAATTGAAAAGGTTCATAATGAAGAGGACCAAAATTAAGCATGTGGCTCAGGATTAGATTTCAAATTGGGTCCATTTGGATCGATTTAGGCACATCCAAAGGTAGAAGGTGAGAAAGTCATCTAGAGATGGCTGCTTGAAATGCTCGATCAGAAATGGAGTTTCGAAGACAGAACTCTGGGGTCTAGGGCCTGGCGGATCGAAGGGCGGCTAGAAGTTTACACTTCTCTCAGTTTTGAGCACTCATGTCTGGGGCGTCGGGAAGCTGTCCAGCTTTCACCGTTCGTAGCGGCTATTTCCAGGCATAAATCCAGAAGGGGTGACTTGGTGGACCGAACATGGAATGAGCATCAGACGGAATTCTCTCGTAGATACCCAATCGATGATACAACGATCATCGTGGTGATGTTATGTCGAACGCTTCATGTCTCACCGACCGGCGATAGGGAGAAGGAAAATCGGCAGAGGGCTTTCTTCAATGTGAGGTCTTGCCAACTCCGCAATGTCTTGCCGACCTTTTCTTCAGTGTTAGTCTTTGCGGCGGAGAGATGTCTTGGTGAGATCCTTGGGTCTCGCTGACCGATGGCAAAAAGGCACATCGGTGAGAAGCCTTTCATCGGTGTAATGTTTTAGCGAACCCGAGATGTCTTGCTAACTGCAAAAAGGAGGACCAGACCCGAAATGAGTGTTGGACGCTGGATTTTGATTTTGAGACTCATGGCAATTGGGAAGGCGGAGCTCGGAGCTCGAGAAGGCGGGCAAGCTTTTCTATCTTTCAACGGCGGAGACAGGACAGAGTCCCGGATGGCAGGGCCCAATGCAATCGAGGATGTTTGGAGTTCACGTTAGATTCCCAGCAGCGCGTGGAAGGATGTTAGGCATTCGCTGTTCGCGATGACGAAGACCACATAAAATCACTAAGAGAAATTGATATCGCCATGATGTCTTGGCGAAGGCCTTATGTCTTGCTAAAGATGAGGGGTCTCGGGGTAGCGCTTCCCTTTCGGTAAGATCTCTCACCAACACTAGGGGGCTTGTCGATAGGCAGGGAAGCCTCGGTAGGAGACGATGTTTTCGGTGAAGGATGGAGATATCGCCATGAAATCCCAGCGACACAGAGGGTCCTGCCGACAAAGGGAGCCTTCGGTGTAATATTCCAAGTCAGAGAAAGGTCTACCGAACTCGGTGATGTCTCTTTGACTTGCTTCATGCTCACTGAAGGATAAGGGGTTGGTGTAAGGTCTTGCCAATAAAGGGCGATAACCAAAGATCAGGAAGATGTTCATCATTAGAGAACGGTTGGAGTGCAGCGGACTCCCAGACACGGAAGTCTAGGGGTACAAACCTGAGGAATAGGAATGTAGCCCGTCATCATTTAAGATCTTTGAGTTTGCATGCTGGATGGTGAACCGACAAAGGAAACCCAATGGTCTGAGCCTGAAAGATGGGATAGCCATCTTGAAATTTGTAGTTTTCGTAAAAGTCTAGGCAGCGAAGGAGGAGTTCAGTCCCAAGTTAGGCAAATGCCCTTGCGAAGAATAGCCACATGCGAGACAAGTTCTGAATTAATCATGAGGGTGCCATGTTGTGTTTTCTCAAGTTTTAAGACATGGGTTTTGTTCGTTGTATCATATATCATCATTCGCATGTCCTTTTGATCATTATTATTCTTTTTAAGCTTTAGAAATCATGAAAAAATTGTTTGGGAGGGTGAACGGAAAACCTACCTCGAACACTCGATGTGGGGAGCTATGGGATCCACTAGCAGTCAGAAAGTGATGGCAACAGGCATGAGCGTGAAGCTCTCGAAGATGGTGGGCTCTTCTCTTGCAAGCTCTGATCTCTCACTATGACACTTACAAGTGGGAATGATAGGTTTGTGGAAGTTATTTATACCCCTACTGCCATGAATGGCTGCACTGAATGCAAGTACAATGGGAAATTAGGTTCATGGATTTTGAATTAGCGGACGACTACAGGAGATCCAGGGTCTGGCGGCCGGGAGGGCACAGGGCGGCAGCCGTTTGGAACTTTTAGCTCGAGGGTCATCTGCAGCAAAGAGGAAGTCAAGGCCCGGAGGGTGGGTTCCACCAGAGGTCCACCATCTGGAACGACAAGACCCCCACGACAATCTCGAATCGAAAGTCCGGAGGTACGAGCCCGACAAGCTCAAAGGAAATCACAACTTCGTAAAGTTCCATCAGATGGAGAATAGGGGCCCGGGATCCGGGGTCCAGGAAGACGCAAGCCAATCACCGTCAGGAATGGTAGACATAATAGGGAAGCCTGACCAAGGAAGCCCGAAGGGGTGGGCCTAGCCGGGCCCAAGGCCATTGGCAGAGGAACACTGTCAAAGAGACCTCGCAAGATGCCAAACTTGACAAAATGAGCCCAGGGGAAGTACGATCACCTTATGATGAAACTTTGGAGGCACGCTGACCATCTGGGGCACAAAAATGGGGCACGTAAAATGATGCGGCGACAAAAATGAGCTGGAAGGGTGAAGGAAAAGAGGGTCCCCGTTCTGAATGAGGCGTGTGTGATGAGGGCACAACAGATGGCGACTCCACTAGGGAAATGCTCCTGAGCGTTCTAAGGATAAATATTCATTCAGGACCCAAAATCTTTGGTTGTGTAGACTAGGAGTGGCTTCCAAAGGTGAATCTTGGAGAACGGGATCCTTAATTGGGTTAGTCTACAGGACATCTCAGAAGTGTGTTCAGTGAATTCATTCCTTTTTGCAGGGCGGTGACCAGGGGCTACTAATCCAAATGAGCAAGTTACTTAAATCATCTAACACCAAAAGTAACCTGGACATTGCTCCACTGCCAATCAGGCATCCATAGCCTCGACAGAGTTGTCGCTGCAATCCCATGAATATTTCTCTACTGCCGGTCATGCGTCCATAGCCCCGGTAGAGTTACCCATACACCCATAAAGTCGCTTATTTTCATAATTCCTTTCTTTTTCATTTTGATATTTCTTTCAATGCATATTTTTCATTTATCATTTTGCTCGATCGGGTAAGCACTGAAGCCTACAATGGGTTTGGGACTGTAGTGGTCACTAGAGCAGACTTAAGATTTTTCACTTACTAGGGTGTCATAGCAACCATGGTACATTCCTTTAGAAATGATTAATGTATGTTTTGTGCGAGATCCAAGATGTGTGTAAAGAGATTCAACCAAGGGTCAAGTTCTAAGGCAGAGTTCAAATGAGGAAATCATTCATGGGAAGCCTTCAGAGACCAATGGTTGAGAGTGAATGCTTAGCCGAAGAACACCAAGGATGGACAACGAAGTGAACCATTTGTCAAGAGAGTACGACCACCACTAGGGGCGGGGGAACATCCTTTCGAAACAAAACTACCGACAGCAAGAAAAAACAAAAGAGCGACGCAAAACATAAAGATGCAAGAAAACCAAAAAGGGCAACCAATCCAAACCTATGTACAAATATTTACGAAGAAGAGCTCGAACGAGCTCAAGCTTGGAAGTAATGCTTCAGGTGCTGCCCGTTGACCGGCAACGGGATGTTCTCACCAGTTAAGGTTTTCAGGTGGAAGGTATTATCTCCCAAAATCTCAGCTATTTGAAAGGGGCCAAGCCAAAGCTTGTCAAATTTGTTGTGTACCCCTTTCTTTTCATGGGCCTTGTCCCAATATAGGACCAAACCTGTAATTCTAAAGGCGTGGATTTTGGCTCAGCGGTCAAACCATCTCTTAACCACACCCTAATGTTTGGAAAATTTTTCTATTGCACAGTCTCGAACTTCCTCTAAATGCAAGAGCTCAGCTAACCGAGCTTCCCTACGATCCCCCCTTCATAAAAATTGTTGATAAACTGCAAAGTGGGAATCTTCAGACGGATGGGAAATATGGGCTCTAGGCCATAAACCAGGTGGAATGAGGAATCGCCAAGGGCAGCCTTGTGGCGAGTGCGGTCTACCCAAAGGGTGAAACAGAGCTAGGTATGCCAGTCCTTGGGATTCCTATCTAGCAATTTCTTGATCATGGTAATTAGGTTCTTATTGGTGGACTCAGCGAGGCCATTGCCTTGGGGGTAGTAATTGGATGAAAACTTAAAGGCAATCCCATAGTCGAACACCCAACTAGCGAATTTCAACAACACAAAAGCAGGTCCATTGTCACACACCAAAGCATAAGGACAACCAAAGCAATTTAAAATAAAACTTTCCAAAAAAATAGTAATTACTTCAGTTGTGCATTGCTTACATATGATTGCTTATGTCCACCTAGTGTAGTAATCAGTTGCGGTAAGAATGTACCTGTGTCCCGTGGATGATGGAGGGCTTACTAGACCGATGAAATCGAGACCCCATTGCGCAAATGACCTTACCTCCAACACAAGATGTAGTGGGACAGTAGCATTCTTTTCCTTGGTGGCAACTATCTGACACGTGTGGCATGAGCGGACATGACAATGAGAATCCTTGAAGATAGTTGGCCAATAATATCCTGCTCTCAATATCTTATGTGCCATGGAAGGACCAGATCCATGGCCGGTGTTGAATTCATCATGAAACTGTTTCAAGACTCGGCCTGCTTCTTCATTACCAAGGCATCTTAAGTAAACGCCTTCATGATTCCTCTTGTATAAAATGGACCCTTGCAACATGTAACCATTTCTTTTCAATCTAAGGGCATGCTTTTGGACTCCTTACAGGTGAGGCGAACACTTGTGGTTAAACAAATAGTAGACGATATTCTCGTACCATTCTCCCGGGGAAACATCCTCAAGTTGGTACTGCTGCACAGTGAGTTCAGGTCCAGCCTTTGCTGCTACTTCAGTAATTGTGCGGGTAAGTGCTTGTCCTCTCACTAGCTTCATTGGTTGGATCTCCATGTCATATTCCTAGAGCAGGGTGACCCATTTAGCTCTTCGTTCTCCCAATTCATTTTGCATGAGTAGTGTTTTCACTGCTAGGTCTGGGACAATGGCAAACACTTTATTGCACAAGATATAATGCCAAAATTTATTTACCCCTTTGACGAGAGCATACACCTACTTTTCTACGTTGTGGTATCATAGTTCAACATCCTTAAGGGGAGCACTCATGAAGGTGATCGGGTGTTCATTTCCTTCCTCGTCCTTCTGAGTCAAGATGCTAGCACAAGAATGTTCTGAAGCAAATGAGTACATGTAGAAAGGCTTCAGATAATCTGGGCTGACTAACACAAGTGCCTCAACAATAGCCCGTTTAATTTCTTCGAAGGGTTGTTTGGCTTCGGGAGTCCATTCGACTTTAACATCCTATTTCAACATAGCGTTGAGGGGCTTAATGATCTCCGTGAAACCCATGATGAATTTCCTAATGAAGTTGATCTTCCCAAAGAAGGATTTTAATTCCTTCTTGCTACTTGGGGGTGGAATTTTCAGTAAGGACTCGATGTGTTTAGGGTCTATAGAGATTCCCTATTCTTAAATGATGTGCCCAAGTAATCTACCTTCAGTTACACTAAAAATGCACTTCTTGGGGTTAAGGGAAACTCCAAACTCTCGGCACCTCTGAAACACCTTGCATAGGTCAGAAACATGATCACCTTGTGTTTTAGAAAACACAGTTAAATCATCCATGTAGATGATTATGCACTTTCCAATCAGATCCTTGAAGGCGATGTCCATGGCATGTTGGAAGGTGGCGCCTGCGTTGATGAGCCCAAATGACATCCTCTGATAAGCAAACATCCCCCACTTAGTGGTGAATGTCGTTTTATGACGATCTTCATACAATACCATTACCTGGTTGTACCTGGAGTACCCATCAAGGAAAGACATCATTTGGGACCCGTTGATGATCTACAACACTTCGTCTAATGAAAGCAATAGATAGTTGTCTTTCTCAGAAGCTCAGTTCAAATTATGGAAGTCTATACACAATCTAATTTCCCCATTATTTTTCCTAACCAGAACTAGGTTGGCCACTCATGTGGAATGCCTAACGAGGAAAATAATCCTTGCCAAAAGTAGCTTCTACACTTCTTTGTAAATGATGGGTTCTAACAAGGCATTGATAGGACATTATCGTTGACAGAATGGTCTCACTTCAGTCTTGAGAGGTATGGTGTGCATGATGATGGATGTGTCATATGTTTTTAAGTCCTTGTAGCTCCATGCCACCACGTCATGGTATTTCCGCAATGCATCAATAATTCCCTTCTTTTCCTCAAGCATGCACACTTTTCCAATAAAAACATTCTTGATCTCCTTGGCTGTCCCAAGGTTGTGAGCATCGCACTAGTTGTTTATGGCCCCCTTCTTTGTTTGTTGGTTCTTATCTTTGATATGATCCAAGTCAAATATATGTTCTAGCTTAACCATGCCCCTGGGAATGGTATTGGTTTTGAGCTTAATAACCCCCTCTATATCCAACTTGGCTTCTTGCGGATTGGCTTCATCAATTATTTGGGCTGCGAAGACATCAGAACTTGTGATGACTTCAAGAATATGTTTGTCATCATTGAAAACTTGGAAATGAGTGATGTTATCTGGGACTGACAACATAGATGTCAACTCAACTATAAATTTCTTAAACCCAGACAAAGAGAGGGGTTGCAAAGTACTGGATGCTTGAGCCAAGGCATCAGATGTACGATTTTGGGCATGGGGAATTAGGTGTATATTGAATGCATCTAAACCCTATAAGAGATCCCAAACCCTATTCCTATAGTTTGCAAGCCTCCTATCATGGCAGGAGTACAACTTCCTAACTTGTTTAACTATGAGCTGAGAATCCCCAAAAACTTGCAGCATTTTGACATTTTTCTTCAAGGCCATGAGAAGGCCATGGACCAAAGCCTCATACTCTGCTACATTATTGGTGCAATAAAACTACAATCTGTGGGCAGCAAGAAAGGTCTTACCCGTCGGGCTGATGAGTTCAAACCAGGCATTGGCTCCTTGTTTTGACTTGGACCCATCAAATTAGAGCGTCCAAAGTTTGGAAAGTTCTTTGACTTTGAGTTCGACTAAGTTCTCGCCTCTCCTTGATTGGGCAGTTGCCTCCACAATCTCAAGAGAATCTTCTCACCAAGTGTGTTGAATAGAGGGTAGTTCTATCAATACCTCATTTGGTGTTTCCTTTTGGAGGTGGTTGATTTCTTAACATGTTCAACTGTTGTTCGACATAAGCAGCAGTCAAATTCAGAGTGGGCAGCATTGTGAATCCTGCACCAATTCGACAATAAGAGATCGTGGAAATTCATTCGGGCTTCTAGGCTAAGCTGATCCCTTGCACACTTTTCTATAAACTCTTGGAAACCACTGAGTAGTCCCCAATTGTCACTTTCATCATGTTTGTTATCTATTTCTACCAACATTTCTACACTCAGAGGCATTTGAATACAATCGGTTGGAGGACTGCATAACACTAAGAGAACTTCGGTGATGTATTCTTTCTGAGGCTCAACCTCATTTTGGCAGGCAAAGGGATAGTAATTGCCTAGCTCTCTGTCAACAAAAATCATGTCATTGAGATTGTTGTATTCCGTGATCATATATTCCATACGGGGTTCACAGTCAATACGGATTGGGTTTGGCAGCCCCTTCCACGACAGCCACATATGAGAAAGGTCTGTGGTAGTATATCCATTTAGTGCCTTGAAAAATTCCCTTTCTAGGATGATCCCATATGCATCGGGAATGTCTGCTACTTGAATATCAATGACTTGTTGTATCCTTGGATCTATAGCAATTTGCATCGGGATCCAATTTATTTCTCCCACGATGTTGATCTCTGTTTTGTCCAGCTGAGTCACTTTCCTTCTTGAAGGTGTGGGAGTGATTCCAAGAGCTTTACATACTGCCAAAGGCATAACATTGGTAGATGCCCGTAAATCAAGTAGGTAGTTATGTAGGTTCTTCCCAAATATCCTAATGGTGGTAAGGAAAGGAGGATTTTCCAATCTTCCTTGGAAGATGCCTAGAGGCAT
This sequence comes from Sequoia sempervirens, assembly GCA_007258455.2. Classification (NCBI taxonomy): domain Eukaryota; kingdom Viridiplantae; phylum Streptophyta; class Pinopsida; order Cupressales; family Cupressaceae; genus Sequoia; species Sequoia sempervirens. Next base: position 15,348,367 of record VDFB02137365.1, read on the forward strand.
ATCCATGTGAGCTACCTAGCCTCTATCCTTATCACTAATTTTATCCCTGGTCTACCTATTACTCTGCTATGGTTCCTTTTCCATTTGCTTACTAGTAGATTGATTTATGAGAACATCCTTCCTTTTCCCGGTATTATCCTGTATCTCTGGTTCTTAGCTAAACTCTTCAAAGGTAACTCTCTTAGCTAATGTTTCATGTGTTGTACTAGAGCATGGGGTCCCATTGAGGACCCTAAAGAAGGTGTGCCTTATGGTAGGGACTCTGAGTAGTTCAAAGAGAGATAAACTTATTTTCACCCTTTTCAACTCTTCTGCCACGTATTCACCCATTTGCTCAATTTTTGAACTAAAGGCTTGACCTATTGCAGAGTTAGGAGGTTAGACATTCGTTTGACTAGACTAATTTTGGGATTGGCCTTGAGGCTGACTCTGTGACTGATTTTGAGGCTCATTCTTGTTAAGATATTAGGTGGGCACATGGGGAAGTTTAGGGCTGTTACTCACATTGGGATCCGGTGGAGTAGCGAAATTGTTTGGTGGAGTAGAGGTCGTGAAGGGTCCACCTACCTGCCTATTCCTAAGGAAGTAGGGATTTGATCTCTGATGGAACATGTGGACCTAATCTACGAATGGTTTTTCTTCGTCCATTGGACCATTATCTACTGAATCAAAAAGCTGAGCCAAAGTTTGTTCGTTACTTACCTCTTGCACTTCTTCATTCTCAACGGGAGCAGGCTCGACTTCGGGCTTGTTCTGGTCACCCTGCAGAAATGACACTTGGTTAACCACGAGACGGGAGGAATCATATGGCTTAGATGGGATGATGTCCCTACAGCTGGCACTGTCAACTGCATTTTGTATTTCTACTTGGAATATTTCAGCAACCGTCTGAAATTCAGGGCAATCCAACTCGGAGTGCTAGCTGGTTTTGTGAATCTGACACCATCCGGACAAGGTATAGTCCACTAGTTGTCTTTTTTTTTGCTGGACAGCTGGTGAAAAGGAGTAGGGACACCCCCATTATTGGGCCTTGTATTCCATACACGATTCTGTCTTTCAGAAGGTCTCCTTTCTAAACTTTGATTAACATTTTTTCCCCTATCATAATTATGCCTGGAGGAAGTGCTTGCTTCTCAATTATCCTTACTGTCCCTATTGTCTTAGTTGTCCCAATTAAGATTGGCCTAAAGGTTATGCTGGAATGTCTGTAACTGATTATTTTGATTCCTTAAATGCATCATCTATGTGGACATTTTCTTTATCATCTCTGTTAGTTCCTCTAACTTGTCTTTCTCAGTCGTGTTGCCCGGCTGCGGCGCTGGATTTTGGAAAAAACCAGGTGGAGCTGCCAGCTGGTTTTGATGTGCTAGAGGAAATTCTTACCCTGGTAGGTATAATGGTGCATGGGGCTGCTATGAATACACTTGCTATTATGGGGCAGCCTGAGAATAGTTGTGTTGTGGTTGAGGCTGCAAATAGGATGACACGGGAGGTGCATAATTCAGTGGCTGTCCCGGGTGTGGGACGATGGGCAACTGAGGTATCTGGTTCATGAGAGGGGTCTAATGAGAAAATTCCTGAATAAGCCCTTGAATCTGCATCGGGTGAGCTACTGGCCCCAAAGAAGGTAGTGTGCCAGAGATATTCTGCCCCAAATCTGCACTCGCGATAACAACCTTCGTATATGCGATCACTAGCATGGCGGGTGGTGGGTGCATCATTTTCACCAATGTTGATGTGAGGCTATTCAATGCCGCATAGTAGACTGGGAGAGCCATGACATCATTATGGAGGTATGGGTCCTAGAGCCTTGTGTAGGCCTGATGAAAATGATCATTAAAGGAGCCAATAGGCTCATTTATTTCTCTCCAAATAGACATAAACTATTGGTAAAATTTTGAAGGATTGATGGGAATCTTGTATTTCTATAGGAAGACATTCTTCATTAGGTTCCATGAGGTAACAGATCCCCTCAGAAAATTGATGTACTAATAGAAGGCTTCTTCCCCCAACAAATGTGGAAAAAGGCGGCATGCAACATCCTCATGGTCGACTTGCATTTCGGCAATTGTTGTCTTGAATATTTTGATATGTTCTTCAGCTGTTCTTTGTGGGTCATGAGGATAGAACTTCAAACAAAAGCCTTCCGGATTCTTGGGCATATCATGGTAAGCGGCGAAATGTATCGGCAAAGGGTTATGTGCTAACCAAGCCATAGTGATGGGGCGGAGGTGGTATGTGTTGTTGAAAAACAATAATTTGGATTTACGCCTGCGCTAGAACAATAGTTTGGGACTACACCTGAGCTATAGATGTTTGGACTGTGCCTTGGGCTGGAAGGGTTGGGAGAGAAGCAATCCCCTGGCTGCTGGAGATGGGATGTAAAAACACAATTTCGGATGGTTGGATGGAAGACGAAGGCTAGCTGAATGAAGGTGATGGTGAAATGGAAGTGGATGGAATGGAGGAAGAGGAAGAAGCAACACTACCTCCCTTAACTCATTTCACCCTTGTAGGAGGCTGCAACTCTTAGAGTTCTCCCTTATTTGGTGTTGACCGTAGAACTATTTGAAATCTTTCTGGGGAAAACGATCTGATTCAATCCAGCTTCACTTTTAACCCTTAGCTTTATATTCCCAACATGTCAACCCTCCTTCTAGTGCCAATTCTATTGATTTGTTTTTTATGCACTTCTCAACACAGGCAGTGCATAGGTGCACTACCTCTCTTGAAAGACAATCTTCCACAATCAAATTGTAGAACACTATCCCAAGGTCTCTAATGTCAAGTCTTGACAGTGCTTGGGATATCTCAGTTGTTTGATGTGATTTTTCTGGAATCACAAGGAGAACTTATGAATGAGTTACAAAGCATGGGAAGTTGGGTCTTGAAATGGAGTTCCTAAGATGGAAAAGTTGTGTGTTTGCTGTAGATTCAAATAGCAGTCTTGAACTCTATTTTTATCATTGGATTTAGCTTTACAATGTGCAATGAACCTTTCCTAAGGTAATCATTAAAAAAAGAAAAAGGGGCAGGGAAGAGAGAAGGTTCCCAGATCTGAAACTAACGGTGAACAGTGATAATGGAGTTCCTGCAATGGACAACTTCTTGGAAACAATATTCCACTTTGCTAGAAATCTCACAGTCTCACGGAATTTGTGCTATCTTCTAAGGTCTGCAAATGTTTTATCTTTCATTCACCATATGCATGCATGAACGAAGATGAAAGTGTGGAGCGGCTTTGAATTTAGCCTAGACTAACTTTACACGACTATCTATCAGCAAACAACAAAAGGTATGGACTAAGAAGGCATCTACACAGTAGGAATTTTCACAACCACAGAACAACATTCCTAAAATATATCAAAGCAAGAAAATAGTTAACTACAACAGTAGTAAAAATCTAATTAAAGCATCTAACAATGGAGGTTGAATCAAGTAACATGCAAGAAACTCAGAAAATGCACCAAGTCAATGTATTTTCATTATAAATTTTTGCAGCATGTCTTTACAACAACTCAACTCCCTTTTGCAAATGAGAGGAGAGCCCTATTTATAGTGCCCAAAAATTCAAATGAATGGGCAAGATTCATTACAAAATAGGGTTTCACCAACCCTCAATATATTGCAATTTAAAAATAACATTTTGTCCCCTTCCCTATTTTGTCTTCTAGTGATGGCACTGTAGCATTTTGTCTTTTCCTGATTGTTGTTTACCATAGCTACTCTTCGGGGAGCTCTTTATCATCAATGGGGCTATCCTCCTGCTTCCTTGATGCTGTATATTCTGCAAGCAAAGGTGTAGTCAGTGCAATTGATCACGGAAGAATTCAGTTTAGTCAAAATCCAATGGAATCAGCTTAAAGCAAATTATCATTAATTAGAGGATACTTCTATCCCCCGATAATCTTAGTCATTTGATTTAAGGCTTTGGGACAGTCTAGGCTCGGAGGGCCAGACTTCCTTGGCAAAATTTTTTTTTTAGAAAGGAAAATGGGGCGGAACGATCTAGGAGATTCTTTCTGATCGAATTTCAATAATTGAAAAGGCTCGTAATGAAGAGGACCAAAATTAAGCATGTGGGTCAAGATTAGATTTCAAATTGGGCCCATTTGGATCAATTTAGGTGCATCTAGAGGTAGAAGGCCAGAAAGCCATCTTTAGATAGCTGCTTGAAACACCTAATTAGAAACGAAGTTCTGAAGACGAAACTATGGGGTCTGGGGCTCGGCAGATCGAAGGGCAGCCAAAAGTTTACACTTTTCTCAGTTTTGAGCACTCGGGCTTGGGGCGTCAGGAAGCTATCCAACTTTTACCGTTCGAAGCGGCTATTGTCAAGCAAAAGTCCAGAAGGGGTGGCTCGGTGGACCGGACCTAGAATGAGCGTCAGACAAAATTCTCTTGTAGACACCCAATCAGCGAGACATCAATCATCAAGGTGAAGTCATGTCGAATGCTTCATGTCTCACCGACCGACGACAGGGAGAAGGAAAATCGGCAAAGCACTTTCTTCGGCATGAGGTTTTGCCGACTCCAAAATGTCTTGCCGACCTTTTCTTCGGTGTGAGGTCTTCGCAGCAGAGAGATGTCTTGGCGAGATCCTTGGGTCTCGCCAACTGATGGAAAAAGGGCACATTGGTGAGAAGCCTTTCATCGGTGTAATGTTTCAGTGAACCCACGATGTCTCACTGACTACCAAAAGGAGCGGACCCAGAATGAGCGTCAGACACCAGATTTTTATTTTGAGACTCACAGCAGTTGGGAATGTAGAGCCCGAAGCTAGGGAAGACGGGCAAGCTTTTCTATATTTCAACAGCGGAGACGGGATAGAGTCCCAGATGGCAGGGCCCGGCATGGTCGAGGACATTTGGAGTTCATGCTAGATTCCCAGTGGCGCGTGAAAGGATGTCAGGCATTAACTATTCACAATGGTGAAGACCACACAAAATCACCAAGACAAATTGATATCATCGTGATGTCTTGGCGAAGGCCTTATGTCATACTAAAGATGAGGGGTCTCGGGGTAGTACTTTTCTTTTGGTAAGATCTCTCACCGACACTAGGGGGTCTTGCTGATAGGCGGGGAAGCCTCGGTAGGAGATGATGTTTTCGACGAAGGATGGAGATATCACCATGATATCCTAGCGACGTGGAGGGTGCTGCCGACAAAGGGAGCCTTCGGCATAATATTCCAAGTCAGAGAAAGGTCTCCCCAACCTGGTGATGTCTCTCTAACTTGCTTCGTGCTCACCCAAGGATAAGGGGGTCGGCATAAGGTCTTGCCGATAAAGGGCGATAATTGAAGACCGTGCAGACAAGACCCATTTACCGTTAGAGAACGGTGGGAGCGTAGTGGACTCTCAGACACAAAAGTCTGGAGGTACGGACCCGGGGAACAAGAATGTAGCCCGTCATCATTTAAGATCTTTGATTTTTCGCACTAGACGGCGAACCGACAAAGGAAAGTTGATGGTCCGGGCCCGAAAGATGAGATAGTCATTTTGAAATTTGTAGTTTTCGTAAAAGTCCAGGCAGCGAAGGAGGAGTCTAGTCCCAGGAAGGGTGAATGCCCCTGCGAAGAACAGCCGCATGTGAGACAAGTTCTGATTTAATCATGACGGTGCCATGTTGGGTTTTCTCAAGTTTTAGGACATGGGTTTTGTTCGTTGTATCATATATCATCATTCACATGTCCTTTTGATCGTTATTGTTCTTTTTAAGCTTTATAAATCATGAAAACATTGTTCGGGAGGGTGAACGGAAAACCTACCTCAAACACTCGATGCGGGGAGGTGTGGGATCCACTAGTGGTCGGCAAGCGAAGGCAACGGGCGTGAGCATGAAGGTCTTGAAGATGGTGGACTCCTCTTTGGCAAGCTTTTGATCTCTCACTATGACACTGACAAGTAAGAATGACAGGTTTGTACAAGTTATTTATACCCCTACTGCCATTAATAGTTGCATTGAATGAAAATATGATGGGCAATTGGGTTGGTGGATTGTGAATTCGTGGACGGTTTCGAGAGATCTAGGGTTCGACGGCCGGGAGGGCGCAAGGTGGCAACCGTTTGGAAATTTCAGCTCGAGGGTTGTCGGCGGCAAAGAGGAAGTCGGGACCCAGAGGGAGGAGTTCTGCCAGAGGTCTGTTGTCTGGGACATCAAGACCCCCACGACACTCTGGAATCAGAAGTCCGGAGGTACGGCCCTGGCAAGCTCGAAGGCAGTCACAACTTCATAAAGTACCATCAGACAGAGAATAGGGGCCCAAGATCGGGGGTCTAGGAATATGCAAGCCAATCATCATCGAGAACGGTGGAAACAATAGGGAAGCCCGACTAGGGAAGCCCAAAGGGGCGGGCCTACCCAGGCTTGAGGCCATTGGTAGGGGAACACTGTCAGAGAGACCCTGCAAGATGCCAAACTTGACAAAATGAGCCTAGGGGAAGTACGATCACCTTATGATGAAACTTTGGAGGCACGCTGACCATCCAGGGAACAAAAATGGGGAATGAAAAATGAGGCGGCGACAAAAATGAGCTAACAAGGTGAAGGAAAAGAGGGTCCCTGTTCCGAATGGGGCATGTGTGCTGAGGGCACAACAATTTCCTTCAAAATTTTAAATATAGATCAAGGTCTATTTTCTATTTAAGAACATGGATTAAGAGGTGAGCATAGTTAAAGATTGTGAATGGTAGCCACATCCATAAGAAAAGAATCATGAAGAAGGTACTGTTTCACTTGAATTGCTATGTGATAAAATCACCACACAATTCAATCTTGCTTAGTTGTTTTAACAACTCCATGATACTGAAAAAACAAATCTTCTATAAAAATTGATATGTTTAAAGTTTGTTGATTATGTGGAAGCATGGACATATAACAAAATGTTTGATAAGGTACATACATGAAATGTCATCTCATGGAATGAAACTAGTGTTGCACATGTGGCAACCTCTATGCTAGCTGAGAATGGAGTTACTTTTATGGTGCAAAGGAAAGTTTGATAAATCTATTGATATGTTGAATGATGTTTTGCAGAAAGGTGTTTCACTTAAGTTGTCATGGGATAAAAGTCACAACACTATTTGATATTGCTTGATTGATTAAATAGCTTTATGATACCAAGAAATCAAATCATATATGCATGCATTATATCCTCCAGTTGTTAACTATAACACCAAATTTCCTCAATTAAGGGCAGCACATTGAGCACAAGTTCATATGGAACCACCAGCTCACCCATTCCAACCACATACCCTCGATCCATGGGAAGGTCCTCCAAATACTACAAGCTATGTTCCTCTAGATACTATGATGGGTCCTTTCAATCTTGGTCACATGGGTGCTCATTCCACATCTGTTGTGTATTTACAATCTACACAATTTGCTTGTCCTACACAACTTCAAGGAAACCAATGATGAGAAACAAAATCATGCAAAAATATTAATGTAATATGATAAAGCTAAGTGAGGGTGAAGAATATAAATTGTGGCACTTGAACCAAGAATATTTTCATTTCAAATAATAGGGCAAGCACCGCGCCAAGTAGATGGTAGTCCATTTGGAATTATTTATGAAACCCATTGAAAACTTTATGACTACTTGGTGACATCGAGTTGAAAACCTATGATTGGTTTGAGGTGTATGAAATTTTTTGAGCTGCTCAAAGTAAGCATGAATGCAAAGATTTATCATTACAATTGCAAAGTGAAATCATTGTATAGCACACCAAGGAGAATGGATAAATTCAAGGAACATGGTAGCAGGTCTTGTGATGGCTTAATTATTATTTTTGAAGTGTTGGCTCAAGTCAAGAGCTATTTGGCACAATAAGATGAGGAGAAAATCATAGAAGAAGGGATCGATCTCGAGATGGTTGTAGAGATATATTGTTGGTGCGGGCTTGTAAGTGGATTAATACAAATGATGGGGGCATCCATCGAAAGGAGCTTTGACTAAGTTTGGAGTTGATTAGGGTGCACTCCAAATAAATGCACATTCATCGAATGTTGATGTGGGTGCCTAGAAAACATGAGCTAGACATAAATTTTGAATAACAAAGGTGGTTAAGCAGCTACCTAAAAGTGATTTGGATATAATCAACTCCAAATTCTTTGTTGTCCATTTAAAGATTTGAATCATTTTTCAGCTTTTAGCAATGCGAGTAGAACTAAAAAATCTAGCATCATGGATTGGGAAGGCATCGTAACTATATTTTAAAGTTCTTGGCATAGAGGAGTGGGCCAATGGTTTCAGTTTGATAAGGTTATGAACAAAGGATACAAAAAATATTAAATTCTTGATGCAAACACAACAAAAATCCTTTGAATTGATAGAGGAAATTCCTTTGCTATTGTAAAGTACCCACATGCCAACTGAAAGTGGGTAGTTCAATTCTTGACTTGGGATCGACATACAAAAATTCTCAACTTTTGGATTTCATAAGCAAGAATGCGCACCAATATGGAGCTCATCAAGAAATGACATAAATAATGGATGCACCTATGCGTTTGGTCAAGGGTTGGCTATGAAAGGAATGAATACTCCCATGGTTCTGGTGAGAATGGAGATCTAACTTCTTGTTGACTACTATAACATTTGTGCCGCCATAATCAAGAAAATGCAATAGAAGTCATGTTTCCCTGGTTGCCCACAAGGAACAGAGATGATGTCATCACAGAGGCACGGGGGAACGGTGATTGGTTGCTCAAAAAGAAATATTTTAAAATATTTCATCTTCTTATTTTTTGGTTTTCCCGTAAGACTGAGTAAGTTAATGTTGTTATCATGGAAAAGCATTGGGGAAGTGGGGATTGGCCAAGGTGGGCTTGAGAAAAAAAATTATAGGCCAAAACATAAAGAGTATTAAAGAATTTCCAGGTAATTTTTTTTATACTAGGAATTACATGTGATGGTGTTGGTAAGCTTTATTTTCCCCAAAAATATAGTTTTGAAGCCCTCATTTTTAAAATGTTAAAATGTAAGATTTTAATATAAAGTGCAAGGTGAAAAGTGAAAAAGCACGGGAAAAGAGTTTGATTCTTGATGAGAATAAATTAAATATTTTCTCATTTAGGATTAGGCCTTTAAATGTAAAGTGATACAAATCAAAGGGAGGCATGGGTGAAATATTTGTGTAGCCTAGGTAAATGATTTAATGTTAAAACAAAGACTTTGGCTGGGAAAATATTTTAAGATGTAATGTTCAAAAGTAAACTAGCATGGGTGATTAGTTTTATAAAGTGGATAATATATTCACTGTTCGAGATGCTTTATTTGCTAGGAGGATTTTTTCACACAGAACCAGTTTTCACGTAGCAGGATGAAAAATAGATCAGGAGGTAAAATATTTTGGCAAGGAAAAGGTTTTTTTCATTAGGAGAATAAATATGAATGATGACTTTTCAATCTGGAGAATATTTTTTTGTTGAAGAGTAGCATGTACAAGAAGCGTGAATCAAATTATAGATTAGGGCTTTCTCTTCAGACAATGGGAAATTATTCATCAACGAACTTGAGTTTTCCAAGTGTCTTCTTCTAATGTGAATTTAGGGTTTCTTTCTCCTTAAGTGAAAATTTCTAATTCATTGTAGTAGTAAGCTATTCTAGAATTATTCACAATGAAGATTGTAATATAGAACATTTTAGTGTTAAGTCTTAGGTATTGATTTTTTGTCAATATATATGTAATTTTTATAGCAATACTGGCATAATAATGCTGAATGGTGCAAATTGAGGCCATTTTCTCTCCTATGTACTAGTTTTATAAGCTATGGATAACATAATCAAGAGTTATTTTATTTGTCTCCATTGAATTCCAATGGATGTTTAGTTTTGTTCATGCCTATTGATTCAAGGAATTGATGTAAATTCTTGAGTGAAGCTATTGGTTTATGTTAAACTAAGTGCTAGGATTTTGATAAGAAGTTATGGTTGAGATGTTATGTTGAAATACTATAATACAATATCTTCAAATTTTATATGATGTTGTGTATTAAATTGTTATTAGGTTGTACAAGTATTGAAGTTTACTCCATTCCAATTGATGAAGCACTAATCTATGTGTGTTATTCATGTTACATTTTGTTAGTTTATTCAACAAATGATCACAATTGTAAAACCAATTTTACATATCAATCTCTATATGTTTGTGTGTTGAGCTCAATTTATTACATCTCTCATGTTTGAATTAAACACTTCCATGAAGGTTAGCCAAAGCTTTAGGGTACTATGTCTTTCAAACAATTGGAGGAGAAACATCTATTTACAATGTATTTGATACTTTGGCACACAAGTATCTCTAGGTATACTGTAGGGATCAACCTCCCACATTTAATAGAGCTTGAAGTGTAGGATATTTTAGTCTTTGAATAAATCTTATTTGTTGGATAAATCCATATCTGATTCTGAATATTAGAAAGTGGCAATTCTATAGGGTTCATTGCATCTGTTGATTTGGGAACCAACAAGTTCTTCAACATGAGCGAAAATGAGTCACAAGGTACTTGGTGTTATTAGGCTATGCCTCAATGCTTTTGTGGGTTTGGGTTGTGTGAGCATAGGGTGGTTGAAGGGCGTTCGAGGCTCAGTCGTTAGATAGCAATGTTTAGGGCATGAAGATTCATAGGAAAAGCTCTACATTTCGAGACCCATGGGCACTTTAGAAACAATGAGTTAAGCATTGGAGTTTCAATCATTTGGGAGATGTGGAAGGGAATTAATTCTTGTGGAACCCATCATGCGGGATGACATGGGCATATGAATGTTTGAGGAATGGAAATGGAGTAGCGGCCATCCACATGCGACTGCTCGCAGATATCATCCCCTAGTTGTTTTTAACTTATCGTTTTGGCCTAGTAGATTCTTCAAGACAGGAAAGAGATGAGGTAAGAAGAGCCTGCAATGCAGGAAGATGAGGTGGATTTATCATTAGGCAATAATGATTAAAGGATGGTGAGCTACACACAACAACCTGCAAGCAATTTAGACTTAGAGAATTTTAGACAGCCAGTCAGCACTGAGAGAAGCAGATCCTATGGTGTAGAAAGATGCTAGAATTTTGCCATAGGATAATGGCAGTCAATAAGCAGACTCTTGATGACGCTCGTCCACATAGACTAGCCCTCATGGGCACTCTAAATTCACTGACTTTTGAGGTGTTAAGCTTATATGTTTTGTGGCAACACTAGGGGCAGAACCCATGATGTGAAAAGCCATTAGGGTTAGGCCGCTAATCAGTGACAATAGAATGAGGGCCATCTGCAGTGGGGACCTCACATGGGTGTTACCACAACGATTTGACAAATTATCTATTTTCTGAGGTTCTTTCAAATTTCATTAAGAATGGATAGAGCGCTAGTGTTGGCCACAAGGGTTTGTCCGTTGTATGAAGAACAGTAACAGAAAAGCGGAATCCACATGAAGGCGATTGTAGTTTTTGTGAATTTAAGATGACGTCGAGGGTTTGAATGTCAGAGGTAGGTTGCTCAAAAATTTTGGCAAGAACACTAAGTGTGAACTAAGTTTTCTTTCAACAATTTTAACACTTTTCAAAACCCTAATAACTTAGAATTTAATCACACAACAAAGATTAAGGTGTTCCTACCTTTGAGACCATGTGCAATGTAGAGAAAATATGATATGAGTCTATTGAATAATCTTCACAAAGGCTAGAGCTCTTGGTTCACTATTGAAAATTTGAAAACCAGTGGTGAAAATGAAAGGTTTGACCCCCCTTTATATAGGAAAAGTTCCATTAATGACATGCAATAAATTCTAGTATGGTGGCAGGTAGGGTAGATGGGGTTTGTAGAAACATGATTTGGTGTAGCCGTCATTAGAGACTCAGATGGTGAGGGACAATCTAGAGCCCTCCATGTGAGTGGAAGCCCTAGGTTAGCTGAGACCTAGCAGTGAAGTAGCAATGGAGACCTTCCAAGGGAGACTCGCAAATGTGGGTGCCAAGGGGCTAAAGGACCAGGCAAAAGACCAAGGGAAACCTAAAAGGGGATTTCTGCAAAAGTCAAATGACTTACCAAATTTGAAGTGGTGATTTTGTAAATTTAAAATGTGATGACTTTATAGCATGTCGCCATCTTAAGCACAAAATTAGGGGCATGAAAAATGTGGTAGAGGAAAAAATGACCTAGCAAAGGCAAAGGGAAAGAGCAGGTGCCCAATCTAAATGGGGTGTGTGTGTGATAGTCACATCAAATGGTGACTCTATTGGGAGAATTCCCTTGAGTGTTCTAAGGGTAAGGATTCATCCTAAACCCAAGATCTCTAGTTTCACAAACCAAAAGCTAGTTTCCATAAGCAAACTAAATAATTGAGAAGAACATAATCCTTGGTTGAATCCAACCATAGAAATATCTTAGGAGTGTGTGTAGTGTGTTCAATTCCTTCTTTCAGAGGCCATAATGAACAACAATCAATTAGGCAACACAAGCTAGGTAAATTGTCTAACCCCAAAAGTAACCTAGATATTGCTCTGTTGCTAGTCAAGCATACATAGCCCCAACGGAGTTGTCATTGTGACCCCCATGAACATTGCTCTATTTCCAGTCGGGTGTCCATAGCCCTAACAGAGTTGTTCGCACACACACACCATTGCTTGATTTAATCATTTTCTTTTGTCTTTTCTTTCTTTTTAGGTGTTTTCTTTTGATACTCTTGGTTCAAATACATAAGCACTAGAGCTCATAATGGTTTTGGAAATCATAGTGGTCACTCGATTAGAATTAATATTTTTGTTAGCCAAAAACTCATAACGACTTTCGTATAGCTCATCAAAAATATTTAAAATGTATTTTCATGTGTAATCTAAGATAAGTGTAAGGAGATTCAAATAAGGGTTCACCTCCTAAATCAAGTTGGAGTTAAAGTAAGGAAACCATCTCAGGGAAGCAAATAGAAACTCATGATAAATGATGAAGACTTATCCATGGAACAACAAGGTAGCAAGCAGTGAAGTTTTCTCACAAGTAGATCGAGCATGGTCACTATACATCAAGACCGAAAAACACCCTCAACAAAAACAAAAGCCGAGAAAGTGAGATAAAGCGAGGTGAAAGAAAAGAAAAAAAGAAAAAGAACCTACTCTAACTATTTATAACTATATACAATGGAGATGAGCTTGGGAAGCTCAGGAAAATAAATAATTCTTGAGGTACTACACGTTGACAGGAAATGGGGCATCCTCCATAGTTAACATTTTGAGGCAAAAGGAATTATCTCCTAGAATCTCAAAAATCTAAAAGGGGCCAAGCCAAAGCTTGTTGAATTTGTCATGTACCCCTTTCTTCTCATAGACCTTGTCCCAAAATAGGACTAAATCATCAATCCTAAAGGCCTTTACTTTGGTTCAGTGATCAAACCATCTTTTGAACATGCCCTAGTGCTTGGTAAGGTTTTCTATCTCTTGGTCATGGACTTCTTCTAAGTGTAGCAATTCAACTAGATGAGCTTCTTGGCATTCTCCTTCCTCATAGTACGTATTAAAAAATTGGAGCATGGGGATCTTGAGGTGGTCTAGCAATACTAGCTCTAAGCCATAGACTAAGCAAAATGGGGAGTTCCCCAAGGCGGACTTGTGACGAGTGTGATCCACCCATAAGGAAAAATGCAGCTGGGTGTGCTAATCTTTTAGATTCTTTTCAAGCAACTTTTAGATCATAGTAGGAAGATTTTTGTTTCTAGATTTAGCTAGGCCATTTCCCTAAGAGTAGTAGTTGGATGAGAGTTGTAGGGAAATTCCATAATCAAAGGCCCAACTATGAAATCTAAGGGATGAAAAGGCAGGACCATTATCACACACGAGGGAAAAAAGGAAATCGAAGTGATTCAAAATAAACTTTCTAGAAAATTATTGACTACTTTAGTTGTACATTGCCTACATGCTATTGCTTTAGTCCATCTAGTGCAGTAATCAAAAGTGGTCAAAATTTACCTGTGGCTTGTAGAGGATGGTGGGCTTACCATACCAATGAAGTCAAGTTCCTACTAAGCAAAAGGCCTTACCTCAGTGATTTGTTACAATATGACAACATTCCTTTCCTAGGTAGTGCCAGTTTGATAGACATGACAAAATTTGAAATGGTTATGTGCATCCTTGAATAAAATCAACTAGTAGTATTCAACCCATAGAATATGATGAGTAGTGGAAGGGTCAGATCCATGGCTAGTATTGAACCTGTCGTGAAACTGTTTTAGCACCTTAGTAGCTTCTTCCTTTCCCAGGCACCTGAGGTAGATTCCTTCATGATTTCTCTTGTACAATATAGATGACTGTAGCATGTAGCTATTTATTTTCAACCTTAAAGCACATTTATGGACCCCTTGTATATGAGGCAAACACTTGTTGTTACGTAAATAATAGACTATGTCATTGTACCATTCTCTTGGAGAAACGTCCTACAACTGGTAGTGTTGCACAGTATGCTTAGGTCTAGTTTCTGCTATGGTGTGAGTGAGGTCCTATCCTTAGACCAACATCATGGGTTGAATCTCCATGTCACATTCTTGTAGAAAAGTGACCCATTTTTCTCTTCTTTCTCCCAAGTGGTTCTTCATTAATAGGGTCTTGACTGTCGCATCTGGGACAATTGTGAATACCTTGTTCCTTAAGATGTAATGTTTGAACTTTCTAACTCCTTTGACCAAGGCATATGTCTAATTTTCAACATTGTGGTACCATAATTTTGAATCTTTCATTTGAGCACTCATAAATGCAATGGGGTGCTCATTTCCTTTGTCATCTTTCTATGTTAGCATGTTGGTGCAATAATGATTTGAAGCGAAAGAATAAATGTAGAATGACTTCAGATAGTTTGGACTAACCAACACTGGAGCATCTGCAATTGGTTTCTTGATTTCTTCAAAAGTCTGATTGGCTTTTGGTGTCCATTCCACTTTAGCATCTTGTTTCAACATGGCATTCAATGGCTTGACGATTTCAGCGAAGCCTATGATGAATTTCCAAAAGAAGTTGATTTTCCCGAAAAAGGACTTCATTTCCTTTTTACTACATGTGGGTTGAATTTTCAATATGGCCTGGATGGATTCCAGATATATTAAGACCCCTTTCTCTGAAATCACATGTCCTAATAGCTTTCCTTTAGTCACTCCGAAAATGCATTTCTTCTGATTTAATGAGATTCTGAACTCTCTACACTTCTGAAAAAATTCTGCACAAATTAGAGACATGGTCCCCTCTTTTCTTAGATAATATGGTAAGAACATTCATGTATATGATGATGCACTCAACAATGAGGCCCTTAAAGGGAATGTCCATGGCATGCTAAAATGTAGCACCGACGATGATTAATCCAAATGACATCCTTTTGTATGCAAACATTGCCCACTTCGTAGTGAATGTTGTTTTGTGCCTATCTTCATACTATACCATCACCTCATTATGTCTTGAATATCCATCCAAAATTGACATCAATTGGAACCCATTTACTATCTGTAGTACTTATTCTAGTGAAGGCACTAGGTAGTTGTCCTTTTTAAAGGCTCTATTTAGATTCTAGAAATCCATGCATAGTATGATCTCTCCATTCTTCTTTCTAAAAGAGACCAAATTTTCCACCCACATGGAGTGCCTAACTGGGAAGATAAATCTAGCTAAGAACAACTTTTAAACCTCTTTAAAAATAATTGGCTCCACTAGCACATTGATCGGGCATTGAAATTGTCAGAAAGGCCTCACATATGGCTTGAGGGGAATGGTATGAGTGATAATTGAAGCATCATAGGTTTTCAAATCTTCATATCCCCAATCAATTACATCATGATAAGTGCATAGGGAAGAAATGATCCCCTTTCTTTCATCTAGTGTGCACACTTTTCCTATGAACACATTTTTAATTTCTTTAGTCATGCCCATGTTGTGAGCATCACATTGATTATCTATCGACTCCTTCTTGATCTGTTGATCTTAATCCCTTATCTGATCCAAATAAAATATTCTTTCTAGCTAAACCATACCTCTCTGTATTGTGTTGCTCTTTAAGCCGATTATCCCTCTATGTCAAGTCTAGCCTCCTCTAGTTCCATGTCATGAATGATTTGGGCTGCGAAAACATCAGAACTGGTCATGAAATCAAGGATGGGCTTGTCATCATTGAAAACTTGAAATTTGGTGGGTATGTGCAGGATCATGATGGGCCAAAAAGTGGCAATATGATGGGTATGTGGCTAACGACTATTTTCTTATCCAAAATTGATGAAACAAAAAGGGTTTTTAAAGGAGATTCTCAGCTTTCCATTGATATAAATTATACTTTACTTTGAATTTAATAAGTAATTATTATTCATTTTCTATTCAAATTATGACTAAAGTCCTAATTGATAGGCTGATTGAAAAACATCTATATCTTTCAAACGGTATCACATTTTTTTAATCCAAAACATGCAACACATTCTATGCTTCGCATACTATAGGATTAAAAAAATAAAAATTGAATTTCATGAAGTTTTGACCAAGTTAAGGTGGTCAGACATACGAGTTTTTATATTTTTTAAAAAGTTGTATTAAAAAATTCACAATTAATTATTTACTTGGAAAAAAATTACAAAAAAATATGCATCACATTGGAGCATGAGTCCTCTAATTATATCTAAAATCTTATAAAAAAATATTATCATTTTATTGTGGTTAGGGTGACACCTACTTCTTATTTTTCCCTAAAATTTAAGTACCGCATTGAAATTTCAAATTTTCACCAAATAGATTTTTAGAAAAACTTGTAGTTTAGAAACTACATTCAATTTTCTACAAATTCTATTCTTACATATTTTTTAAATAATATAGATAACTTATTCAAATTTTTACGTCAAGTTGCCTAACTCTGATTTTTTTGATTTTTTTGCCACTTAAGGGCCTATTTTTTCCATGATGATCCTACACATACCCTAGTTATGTTGTTAGGCATTAATGGGGTCGAGGTGAGCTCTATAGTGATTTTCTTCAAGCCGGGTAAACACAAAGGCTAGAGGGTGCTGGCTGCTTGGGCTAGTGCATCGACAATTTGATTTCTATTGCGAGGGATTAACTGGATTTTGAATGCATCTAATCCTTCTATAGGATCCCATACCCCGTGTCTATATTTTTCTAACCTTCTATCATGATAGGAGTAAAGCTTCCTAACTTGTTTCACTACTAGCTCAAAATCACCAAACACTTGTAGCATTTTAATCCTTTTTCTTAATGCCATCAAAATCCCATAAAATAATCCTTTGTATTCTGCTACATTATTTGTGCAATAAAATTGGAGTCTATGGGAAGAAAAATATGTATTACCTATAGTAATGATGAGCTCGAACCCAGCTCTTTCTCCTTGCTTGGATTTGGACCCATCAAAATGTAGTGTCCAAAACTTAGAAGAGTTTTTGACTTTGGAGTTGGTTGAACGTGCTTCCTTGGGTGGCCATGTATCTATTTTTGTATCATTAGGTGGCTATGTGGATTTGAGTTGGTCTTGATTTTTTTTTTCTACTATTTCTCCCCTAGGAGTAAGTTGTCCTTTGATATGCCTCATTGCTACTTAACACAAGAAGCATTCAAATTCAGAATGGGATACGTTATGTACCCCACACCAACATGGCAGTAGTAGCTCCAAAAAATCCGTCCTAGTTCCCAAATTGAGCTGATCCTATTCACATTTCTACATAAATTCTCATAATCCATCCAACAATTTGAGGTTACCATCTTCATAGGATTCTTCATCTTTGGATTCAACCAACTACTTTGTACTATCAGGGATGTGGGTTAAGTTGGTGGGGGCACTTCATAATACAAGAAGGACCTCTTTGGCCACTTCTTATTCTTGGAACTCTTCTTCACCCTGATAGGCCATGGGACAATAATTCCCAAACCCCTCTTCTATAAATAACACCTCGTTCATGTTGTTGTACTATGAGATCATGAACTTCATTCAAGGCTCCCAATCAATTCAGATTTGATTAGGCAGCCCCTTCCAAGATAACCATAAGTGGGAATAATCTAAAGTAGCATAACCATTTAGCACTCAAGTGAAATATTTCCCAAGTATGATGTTGTAGGTGTTTGGGATATCGAAAACTTGAATGTCTATAACCTGTTGGACCCTTGGATCCACTACAATATGCATTGGTATTCTATTCAATTCCCCAACTATGTTCACTTCTATCTTATCCAGCTAGGTTACCTTCCATCGGGAGGGGGTGGGAATTATCCCTAAGGATTTACATACTGCTAGTGGCATGACATTGGCTAAAGCTCCTAAATCTAGCAAACAATTGTGTAGATTCTTACCAAATATTCTGATTGTTGTCAAGAAAGGAGGGGTTTGCAATTTCCCATGGAATAGCCCCACTAAAAAATCAGCCTAAGCTACTTGATCTTTGTCTTTGTCATTGGATTTATCCTTTTCTTTCACTTGATTTGACTCTTTTGGTGAAGCTTTATCTATCAGTCAACTTGTATTGACTTGTTGGTTTGGGGGCTAATCAGGCTCACTTTGGGAGGTATCAAATGAAACCACCTTGGTAGGTGGTTCTTGGGTCAACTTGGATGGAGTAGTTCCATTGAGCATTCTAAAGAAGGAATTTCTAACCATTAGGACTCTAATTAATTCAATAGCTGAAAGGCTCAACTTGATCTTCTTGAATACTTTAGCTATGCATTCCCCCATTTGTTCAACCTATGCTTCAAAATATTTTCCTTGGGAAGAACTAGTGGGCTGATCTTGAGTTTGGTTTGGCTACCTATTCCTACTAAAGTATTGGGTAGGAACGTGAGGATAGGTAGGATTTTTTCTGGCATTAGGGTTAGGTGGGCTACTAATGTTGTTGGGAGGAGTGGAAGTTGTGAAAGGACCACCTACTTGCCTATTTCTCAAGTTCTAAGGAGTTACTCTTTGGTGGAATATATGGACTTCATTGTCATGAGGTTCTTTCTTATCTTTTGGACTATTATCTACTGAATCAAAGAGTTGAGATAAAGCATCATTGTTACTTACCTCTTTCTCTTCTTCACCTTCAGGGGAAGCCTCCTTGTTGGGTGTGTTACTTTCACTTTTTGGGAAAAGAGCCTAGTTGACCACCAACATTGAGGAATCATATGGCTATGAAGGAACTAAGTCTCAACAACTTGAGCCAGCAACTACATTCTCGACTTCTACTTGAAATTTTTTTGTAGCAATTTGAAATTTTAGGCAATCCAACTCAGAATACCTATTCATCTTGTGGATCCAACACCATCCACATAGGGAAGCCTCAACTAGATAAACCTCACTCATAGAATTATTTGTGCCTGTTGGTTGATTGAGAGGTGTAGGGACACCTCCATTTTTTGGCCTTGTGTTCCACATGTGATTTTTCCTTTGCAAAGGCCTTCATTCAAAATTTTGGCCTGAATTTTTTCCTCTTTCATAATTTTTCCCATAAGAAGCACCTAAATCACGATTGCCTCAATTGAGATTAGCTTGAATGCTCCTTTGAGAGGCTTGCAACTAGTTGTTTTGGTTCCTTATGTGTGTCATCTCCATAGACAACTTCTTTCCCATCTCAATCAATTCATCGATCTGTCCTCTATGTTATTCTACTATGGTACTGAATTATGAAGGAATATAGATTGCGTCACAAGTTAGTTTTTCTATGCATCTAGGAACTCATAGCCTTACAGGTATGAGGGAACTTGAGGCTATTTAGTGTAAGCTTGCTACTATGAATACTACAAGTAACGAGGCACAAAAGGAACTTGGTTCAGGGGATGCCCTAGATGCGACACTATTGGTAGTTGAGGGACTTGATTTAGCATGTGCATCTGATTGGTGAAGGCATGGGTGAGCCCTTGGATTTTAGTTGGATTAGTAGCTGGACCCAATGAGAGTAACAACCCTACTCTATGCTACCCCAAGTCCATGCTTGCGGTGACTACTTCTACATATGCATCCACCAACCTAGCAGGCGATGGGCGCATTATTTTGACCAATGCAGATGTAACATTATCTAGGGTTTCATAATAGACCATCCTAGCCAAGACATCATCAACCATATAGAGTGGCTACAAATTCATGTAATCTCTTTAGAATCAATCATTGAAGAAGCTAATGGACTAATTAACTTCCCTCCTAGCAAACATGAACCATTGGTATAACTTAGAGGGGCTGATAGGAAGCTTGAACTTCTATAGGAATGTGTCTTTTATTTGACCCCAAATGGTGATGGATCCAATCAGAAGATGGTTGTACCAATAGAAGGCCTCCTCTCCTAATGAGTAGGGAAAGGTCCTACATTCCACATCTTCATAATCTATCTGCATATCCTTCAAGGGTATTTGGAAGATCTTGATGTGCTCTTATGCTATCCTTTACAAGTCACAGGTATGTGCAAGATCATGATGGGCCAAAAAGTGGTGATATGATGGGTATGTGTAGGGTATGTGGCTGACGACTTTTTTTTTACCCAAAATTGATAAAACGAAAAGGTTTTTTAAAGGAGATTCTTAGCTTTCCACCAATGTAGATTATGCTTTACTTTGAATTCAATAAATAATTATTATTCATTTTCTATTTGAATTATGAATAAATTCTTGATTAATAGGATGATTGAAAAACATCTATAACTTTCAAATGGTATCATAGTTGTTGAATACAAAACATGCATCACATTCTATTCTTCGCATAATATAGGATTAAAAAAAAAATGAATTTCATGAAATTTTGACCAAGTTAAGGTGGTAAGGCATATGCGTTTTTATATTTTCTTAAAGTTGTAATAAAAAAATCATAATTAATTATTTTCTTGGAAAAAATTGCAAAAAAATATGCATCACATTGGGACATGAGTCCTTTACTTATGTCTAAATTCTTATAAAAAAATATTATCATTTTATTGTGGTTAGGTTAGTCAGAAAAACACCTACTTCTTATTTTTTCCCTAAAATTTAAGTATTACTTCATTGAAATTTCAAATTTTCACCAAATAGATTTTTTTTTTTTTTCAAAAACCTAGTAGTTTAGAAACTACATTCAATTTTCTATAGATTCTATTTTTACATGTTTTTGAAATAATATAGATAACTTATTCAATTTTTTACGTCAAGTTTCTTAACTCTGATTTTTTTGAATTTTTCATCACTTAAGGGCCTTTTTTTCCATGATGATCCTACACATGCCCTCACATAGGTGGAACTTGGTGCAAAATCCCTCTAGCTTCTTCAGCATGTCATGATAATCATTGAAGGATAATGGAGATGGATTGTTACTGAGGCAAGCCATTGTGGGAGGTGGAGGTTGTGCTTGATGTACTATAGTAACTTGAGGTTGTGATGAAGCAGTAGATGAGGCAACAACTTGGAGATAAAGTGCAGTGGCTGGGACAACACTTTGGTTGTGGGAGGTGAAGGGTGGAGAGAATGGAGGTCGAGTGGATGGGGTTGAAGCTGATGCTTCTCCCTTTTATGCTCTCTTAGCCTTGGTGGGAGGTTTTATCTCTTGGAACCCTCCCTTGTTATGTGTGGATCTAAGAACTCTATGAGACCTTTTAGGGGAGGAGGACCCAATTCTATCTAGCTTAGCCTGGCTACCCTCCTTCTAACACTAGTTCTATTGATGGGTGTTTTAGCACTTCTCAACATAGACAATGCACAAGTGCAATGCCTCTCTTGAAAGGTGATTCCTACAATTAAGTTTTAGAAATCACCCCAAGGTCTCTCGAGTGTCAAGTCATGACTAAGCTTGGAATAGTTCAATGGTTGATGTGATTTTCTAGTAATCACAAAAGGAATTTGTGGTCACTAAACTTGGAAGGAATTAGATCTACGAAAGGATTTTTCTAAAATCTAGAAATGTGGTACAACTACTAAAAGGTCAAGAAATCAGTCTAAAACTCCTCTTTACTCATCAAGTTTGGATTTGTTATGATGCTAGAACTTTGTTTTGAATTTAGTTTTCAAAGAATGGTCAAAAGGGAAAAGGGATAGTAAGTTTCCTAAACCTACAACTAATGTTGAACAGTAATAATGGAGGATGCTATAGTGTACAACCTTCCTAAAACTTAGTTCCACTTAGCCAAGGGCAGCCTACAGTGTCATGGAACAAGTGCAATCTTCTAAGGTCTGCAAATTTTCAACCATTCATTCACCATAAAAAAATGAACAATAGATGAACTTAAGTGTAGCAATAAAACAATGCTCAAACTAACTTTACACAACTATTTATCATCAATAGATAGAAAAAAGTATGAGAAAGGAAGATATGAACACCATAACATTCTTCACCATTAAAGTGCATCATATACTAACAACTAAGACAACTTAAAACTAAAAAATAAAAGCTAAAATATAATGTTGGGAGAATGAATCATGCACAAATGAGAAGAAAACACAAGAATCCATCAGACAATGCTATTCGAGCATTAATTTTCTATAGCATTCCTTTACACAACAACTCAACTCTCTCTTTGAAAATGAGAGGAGACCCCTATTTATAGTTTTCCAAAAGAAAAATGAATGGAAAGGATTGAATTTCATTGTTTGGCTCAAATTCATTTTACATTAAGGTTTCACCTACCCCGAAATATATTACAATATAAAATACTCTTTTATCTTTTCCCTATTTTGTCATTTAGGTAACTTTGCAATGTAGTAGTTTTGTCTTGTAGTGGTTTCCATTCTTTATAGTTACTTTGATAAATATTCACTGTCTATGATGGGCTTTCTAGTTGCCTTTCGAGAATTTTCATATTCTACAAAATTTCCAAACATAGCTATAAGCTTCTTCTCCTTAGAGAGATCATATTTGAGGATCTAGAAGGACATCCTCTTGATTCTTTCTATAATTTCCTACCAAGTCTCTATGTAATTCAAGGTATCCTCAATCATCTGCTTTTTCTGCATGAAGGATCTCGTAGCAAAATCCATAAATTATGGTGATAGCATGTCGCCAGCTCCTTGATCTATTTTCTTGTGGAATAAAGGCTTGATCTTATTTGGATCTATATCCAAGGTAGGCATCTCAAAATCTATCATTAACTTCAGATAGTCAGCACTAGTTGCCTAATGTTTGGTAGCCCATTCATGGTCAACCTCAAGATCATGCAATACCTTTTCTGGAACTTCTTCCCTATAATCCAGGTTCATTAGAGAGGTTTCTATCAGCCAATGATCTCCCTTTGGCACCTCTAGCTCCTTTTCCTAGATGTCTTGTGAAAGCTTGAGGAGGCAGTCCAATTTATGATAAGTGATCCTGTATGTTTTTGGGAACTCCTTACACATACTCATTAGGCTTTCTATGTCCTTTCCTAGGCTCTAGTACCTATTGTAGATCGTGATGGCATGATCGATCCCTTTGTCCCCAGTGGACAACAAGTAGTCATATACTTGGTCTAGTTCTTCGTCTTCTCCATCTTATTGATATCATCTTTGGAAAGTAGCAAGGGTGGGGCCGATGATTTTGATAGAGCTTCCTCTTATATAGATGCCCACTGCTGAATATAAGTGGTGACATCTGCTACATGCACTTTCAGCTCCTCCTCCATGGATTGGTTAGTATTCATTTGCTGCATAATAATGGATACCAACCCCTAAAATTCATCTATCTTCTACTCATGGGTCGTCAAGCTTAGGTTGATTGTTGAAATTTGATAATCCTACCTGTAAATGGTGCTTGTATCCTTTCCTATTATTGGGGTGGAAATTTGTATCGTATGGGACCTAGAGGCATCCACCATGATGTGAGAGTGGACCTTGGGATTCTTTTCTTTTTTGGTTCTCATTTGAGGCCATTCTAGGATTTCCTCTAATCTTTCCCTTTGGTCGGCGAACACAAGAGATTTCTTCTTTTCCAATTGGCACTCTAGCTAGTTAGGCATCTTAGTTTGACCATTAGGTGATTCATGATCACCTTCCTCTTTATCCTTCTCATATTCCTTGTCATTGGGGATCTTTCCATCATCGTTTTCCTCCTCCTCTTAGTCCTCTATCTACATTTCCCTCCCTTTATCTGGCTTGGTAGAAGATGTATTCTCTCTAGTGATGCTCGGTGGTTGTTGGGAAGTCTCTTTATCTTCTTCATGCTTTTCCTCAACATCCTTCTTAGTCTTGACATCCTTTTCTCTCATGTACTATTCTTCTTTCTTTTCTGACTCTTTCTCTAGAATAACTTCCTCTTTTGAGTGCATTTCTTCTTGTCTCAGGCCCTCTCCTTGGCTAGTACATGGAGGCTCCTCAAGCATCTCCACATTTGTATTATTATTTTCTTTCTCTTCTTTAGAACGATGCTCCTCAAGGTTAGTCTCTTCACTTACATCCTTGTGCCCATGGGGTAGCTCCTCATCTAGCTCTTGATCTGAGGTTTATACCTCAAAAGGCTTGTCGAACCTATCATCTCCTTCATCTCCAAAGCCTTGTACTTCTTCTTCAGAAGCTACCTTATCAATATTTATGCTTAGTAAACCATCTGGATGTTCAAATTAGTCAACCCTATCAGAATCCTTGGGCTCGTCCATGATGTCTTTTGTAGCCTCTCTTTTTTTTTCCCCATATGTCACTTCTCCATCTCTTTCAATATTTTCATTGTGGCTTCCATCTTTGAAGGTTATATAGGTGGTGGTGGAAGAGGAGGGGCAACAGTGATTTGGGCCATTAAAGCTTGAACCTTGGGGTCAAGGATTACCCGAGAGACTTCATCAAGCATGTTTTGCTTATATGTTGTGAAGGTGTGTGATAGAGTGGGTATTTCCATAGTGGTTGTCATTATGGAAGGAGGAAAATTGGAAAGAGTAGGAAAGGGAGGCAGTAGTGAAGAAATCGATAGTGGGGAAGTAGTGGAGGAGGAAGAGTCCAACACTACCACTAGAGTCATTGGCGAGGTGGAGACAAGGTGGATAGAAATTTACACCGTAGGTGGAGGTGAGACGAGCAAAGATTGCATTGGAAGTGGTGGAGTGGTAGTATCAGTGACAACAAAAGTGGGAATGGTCAGTGGTGGAGAGCGATTCTGCTTAGATTCTTCTTCCTCGGGCAGGGTTTCCTCCTCCTGGATAGTCAAAATTTCTAACACAAAATCCCTTGTTTTTCCTTTCTTTGGAGGTCACTAACCTGTACATTCTCACTCATCCTATGTAGAACAAAACAAAGTAATGGATGGAGGAACAAATTGCTCAATTAAAGAAACAAGGTGTTGAGATCACATATGGGGAGCTCAAGGATGAAATAAGAAATGAGACCAATAGTGATGCTATTGTGAAACCCTCTTGTGAGGCACCAAAATCCCCACTTGTTACAAGATACAAAAAGAGGAAGGAGGTACCTGAGTGTAATCCTAAGCCCAAAGTCTATAACAGAAAAACAACAAAAGGGACACCTCCACCACTTTGCACCAATCTATCACCTGCAAAGGTGCATTCATCAAGGCACCATATCTTTCATCTATCATGTTGTCATCAACAATAACTTGGTTTGGCACTTGAAACAATTTGAACAACTTTACAAATGCTAGAGTCATTCTCATATAGTGGCGCATCCGCACCTCTTTATCATCTTTGCAATTTTCCCAAAAGTCCTCGATGTGAGGTAGTTGGGTATACTCTCTCTTGACCCATTTCTTCAATTTTACCTTAGGGTCTACTCTTCCTCTATCTATATGAAGGTTGAGATTATACTCGGCCAACTCATTTTATGAGAATTCTGGACATTGGGTGGTAGGGCAAGCATAATTACCTTGTCCGAGAGTGAAAGGATATGGGACCACATCCCTATGTTTATTGCTTAACAAGGTGTGGGAAGTCTGCAGTTGTCAAGATTCCTCTAACATGATAATCATGCCATTAGGGTAGCAAGGTAACCTATAAGGTCTTCCCAAGAATCCCTTGGCTTAGATGTAGGTGAATGTGGACTAGATGAACAAATGTCCAAAACCCATCACAAATTCCCTTGCACTGTGTGTTACCCTTCTTTCAAAATCTCAACCCAAGAGTCTGATTATATGCCCAATGAAGGCATAATTTACTCTTTTGTACTCCCTCTTGAAGTTCATGTATTTTAGTTGAGGGTAGTAGTCATATAATTTCAATTGTCCTTGGTTGGTTCTCAATTCTCCAATGTTGAACAATCCTTTATATGGGAACTTTGCCACCAAAAGGGAGACCAAATAGGAAGTCATTAAGAATTGAGAAGTCTTATTTTCCTATGTTAATTGTTGATGCATGTTGTCACTAATCATCTTTTCCAAATGTAAATTGGTCCTGCCTTTGAGGATCTCTTCTATGAAATAAAACATCCAGTTTTCAAAGAATGCATCCATGGGAAAACCCATTACTCTGCTCAAGAGTGTGACTAGATCCTAGTACTCCTCAAAGAATTCACTCATGTATAGTGTTCGGGGAACTTTGGAAGCACTTTCCCTCTTATCCTTCAGCCAATTCTAGTTGTTAATCTTAGATTTTAGGGACTAGGAAACTTAGGTCTCTTTTGTTCAATTAGGGTCTTTCACCTAATTAAAAGAGATAGATCCCACACCCAAAATATAGGTTGTTCACTAAAATTAAGATGTGTGTGATGTTATTAAGGCTAAATGAGATGATATAAATTCAACTAACCTAAGTAATTGATTGATTATGAATGCAAAAGCTAAGAAGCAAGTGATGTTTGAAAACACATTGTGTAATGCAACAAGACCTATAAATGAATGCCAAATTAAACATAAATGAACCAAACTAAAAGTGTGCACCTAGAATATGGATGAAGACTATAAATTACATTTTAAATAATAGTGATGCTAATTTTCAAGCTTTGTAGGACTCATTCACCATTTTGGGCGAATCAGTCCTAGTTCTACAAAACTGTGTCGAAACCTATTTCAAACAAAAGGGGGTCTAAAAATGTAGAAAATGAAAAACTGACCCTAGAGTGGGACTCATTCACCAATCATGGTGAATGAGTCCACTTTTTAATTTCTAAATATTCAAAGGTGGATTCTGGAGCTTTCTATCTGTACTTTGGCTTCCTATAGGTGTTCACTTCTAAAACTGTTGGATTCGGATCTAAAAGTCACTTTTTGTTGATATTTTTACTTTTTGAATGAAGAGAAGACTTGAGAAACCTTGCAACTTGATCTCCAATGATCTCCAAGCTTCCAGGAGTCCTAAATTTACAAACACACAAGACAAGCGAAACATTTATTGAATGTTAGGGTATGGAGGTTTGCCTTGGTCAAACCCCTTTTAGAAAATTAAACCAAAATGATGAAAGAAAGTAATGAAACATGCAATAATGGAGTTGATTACCTTGCCATGATGTTTGATCTTGAAAGTATGTAGCAAAACATGAAGAATATTCCCTTGAATGTCTGAAAATTGAGCTTGAATGACTTATAATGTTAAAACCCTAAGTTGCTTGACTTGAGATGGAATATTGGTGAATGAATAATGAAGAATGGTTGGTAAGAGATTAGGAGATGTGAAATGAGGAGAAAAACACATATTTATACACATGTGTGCCTTAGTAACCTGATGATACCTCATCACAGGCTGACATCAAGTAATTTTGAATAAAA
The DNA here is from genome assembly GCA_007258455.2 of Sequoia sempervirens. NCBI lineage: Eukaryota > Viridiplantae > Streptophyta > Pinopsida > Cupressales > Cupressaceae > Sequoia > Sequoia sempervirens. The sequence continues at coordinate 15,375,910 of VDFB02137365.1, forward strand.
AACCCGAAAGAAAATTTTAAATATTTTGAATTTGGAGCCAAGATGGACTCATTCGCCAACCATGCCAAATGGGTCCCACTTTGGACTTGAAAGTGTGTGTCAAGAATTAAGTCACATTTAATGATATTTGTCAGGTTCACATTCAAAAATACACTTAATTAAGCCTTATAAGGGTATAAGGGGGTCAAATAAAGCATAAACATGGTGTAAATAGTGAAATTATGCCTAGAAAAGCGAGAAATCTTGTTACAAGAATTTACAACACTTTTAAAAATAGGACTTGATGATGAATAAAAAGGAATATTTAAATGAATTATAGTAAAAAGAGTCTAGAAGGGTGTAGAAATGTGTTACAACACTTCACAACACTTTCACAAGACATCATTAAATGCATTTTATTCAATTTGCAAGGGTCAAAAATCTATTGTGGATACACAAAATTCCTCACAACACCTGAATCAAGGCCTCATTAAGTGAATTTATCATGAATTAATCCCATGTCAAGTAAGATGTCATTTTTCCTATAGTACATTTATCCCCCACTAAAGTATACATTCAAGAGAGATCCAAGTTTACAGATGCAAATGACAAAGAATGACAAAGATTAGAAGGAGCTTATGCAAGCTCCCAAGATCCAAGATCCTAAGTCAAACTATCAAGATATAAAATCATGCAATGGAAAAAATGAAAAGGTGGATCAAGCTTTGATTGTTTGTCTAGCTAGTTATGGATTATATCTAGGTTGTTTGTCTGAAAAATAAAATACATACTCTGGGGTGACAAAACTCTTGGTTGTCCATTGGGTGAGACATCCACAACATACTCACTCTAGGGCCACAAAAATTCTGATTATCTGCAGGGTGAGAAATCCCAAAGGGTGAGAAACATACGCTAGTTGGTATGCACTCAAACACATAGGTGGTTGTGGGGAAAGTCATTCCACAAAATGGGCTTCCCACTAAACCATATCAAAGTTATACCTCCTGATAACTTCAATAAGGTGCCACAAAGAATATGATGTTGTTTTGAGCTCTATGAAGTAAGAAAAACTTTGTATGCTTGAAACTCATAGAAATTGTTAATGCAATATAGTGTAAGGAATGTTCAAAGGGATTTTTCTTTGTTCGTGCAATGTCTCATCTTAGGGGACGTCATGTTCAATGTATCCAAGAGAGGATAAGTGCAAATGATCTCATCTTGTTTCCATGAGAATACAAGTGCAAGGTCTCATCCTAAACAACATTGTACCTAATGTTTCGAAGAGAGGTAATCGCAAGAAAAATAAAATCGCACAATGAAATGTGAGTGGTGATGTATTCCCCCACTTTAAAGTGGTTGCAAACACTAGTACTGAGAGTAATTTCTTTAAAGTAGAAGAATGAGACATGAGAGCTTACTCAAAAAGCTCTATTCCAAGTCATATGTTTATGATAAGCTATGCCATGAAAAAGGGTAGTATGTCACATGTGATTCAATATTAAGACATGTCATCCACATCCCAACCTTTCTCTTATACATTCATGAAAGGTTAACGATTAGCCAAAAGAGATAATTACAAGTGACATATGGGGATAAGGCTTTCTAACCCTTTTCCCCCACTTAGTGTAGGACAAAGGTGAGCTGAAATGATTAATGAAATGTAGGCGAGAGTGAAAATTAGTATCAATTAGAGGAATTAGGTGCCCCCAATAGAGGGAAGCCTATCAAACTCCTAAAAATGTTGAATTTTATGACTCAAAGAATTACATTCATTAGTGGAGTGATCATGAACTCTATGATAGGCACAAAATTAAGTCTTGGAATAAAATTTCATACGAGTTCTAGGGGGAAGGGTTATCAAGTGATCTTGGAGGAGTCTCAACAAGATATCCTCTTGATTAATGGTAGAAGTTGGTGTTGTGGTTGGCATCAAAGATACATCTTGCTTAGTAGGAGCTTTCATATCTATGCAAGTTTATCTAGATTGCGAGATTTTGTCCTCTCCTTTATAGGAGGGTGTATAATATAACGAATTCTATTCGTGAGTGTTTTGTGTGATGAAAGTTTCATTAAGAAAAGGTGCATTTATTTGCTTTATATTTTTTAAAGGGTAATTTGCAAGACTACTAGTGTTGATGAGGTGAGGATGGATGACTATGAAGGATGATGTAGGAGTATTTTGTGTGAGATTGTTGAATGAAGGTGGGTAGAGGATGAGAGAGTTGTTAATATGTTCCACAAGGTATGTATGAGGTCCATTGATTCAAGGGGATCTAATGGAAACTTGTGCATTGATAACCTCGACAGGCTTGGGGTGATGCATCTCTAAGGGAGGGAAATCAAGAACCACTTGTTGAGTGAAGGAAGACACATTATTTTTGTCGGCATTTTCTAATAGCATGATATTCTCCTTGAGAGGAAAATCTTGAGAATAACAACAAGCCACATGTTCTTGAAAATTAAGGCTTGGTTCAAAATAACTTCATCAAAATGAAGGGTGTTATTAATGGGTGAATGTGTTTGGGAAATTATAGTGGGGAGATTAGGGAAAGTTTCTATTTGATGATTTCTTTTTTCTAAGGTATCATTCTCTTGTTCCATGTTATCTACCCTACTAGGATAGCTTGTAATATGTTAATCCAAATTTGAGGTTTGAAAGGTAGCTTCATCACAAGTGGGAGAGGCATCAAGAGAAGGACCATTATGATTTTAAAAAAGATTATCCCAAATGGGAGGAGCATTAGGGAAAGGAGGATCAATGGTTTCATGACTCTTAAGAGGGATGTCTTCTAACACCAACCTATCCTCTTTACATTAAGGAGGGATATTAGGAGATGAAAAAGTTTGGTTGTTATGGTTATGAAGACTAGGTAAGGTGATGTTTAGGAATGTTTCTATGATCTTATCATCTTGTTGTGTAACATCATCCAAAGGGGAATAAGGAGATGGAAAATCAAGACCCTCAAGGCTTGTAACTTCCTTAACCAAGATACCTTCATCACTAATAGGAGAGGTATCGGGGGAAGAACAAGTATGATTGTTATAATTGTCTACACTACCATTCTCACCAATGGGAAATGTAAGGTTAAGGATTGTGTCAATGGTCTGATCATGTGTCTTAAAGTCCTCATTTTTGTAATCAAAATTGATCTCATAAGAGGGAATGTTGTTCTTATATAGTCCATTATTAACAAAATAAAAGCCACATATTTTGAAAGAAAACATACTATGATGAAAAAGGAAAGAAAGTACAATGGAATGATTTAAAAGGAAATGCAATTTTTAGTTTTTAAGCAAGCTAATTTTTTTTTTACACAATGCAACAATCAGAAAATGAAATGTTGTGAATGCAAAAGTGCAACTAAGAAATGCATGAAATGAGCTATTATAAGCTAGATCTAATGAAATTTATGGTACAAAAACTTAGGAAAGTGATATAGATAACTAATGGCAGCAAATAGAAGCATAAAAATAGGCTTTTTAGCTCTATAAAAGGCTATTTCAGGGGTCAAAAGGGACTGATTCGCCAAGGGTGGTGAATGAGTCCCATTATGGAATTTTTGTAGAATTTTTAGAAAATTTTGAGTGATTTTTAGATTTTCTAAGTGCTATGATGTAGACCTAAATGAAAAATGTAGAACTTCAAAAGAAATGTAAATGAATTTAGATGCCAACAATGGAACCTAAATGCACTTTTTATGAATGCAAAATTTAACACCTAGCATGTAAATGAATCATGCAAACCCTATGCAAGCTAGATCTATGATGAAGGACATGAAATAAAAAAAGAGAAGTATTCAAAAAGAAGGTTCACCAAAATGAACCATAGATTTTAGGGACTATGAATGCTAGGTCTGTTTGGTTCAATTAGGGTCTTTCACCTAATGAAAAGAGATAGATCCCACACCTAAAATCTAGGTGGTTCACTCAAATTAAGATTTGTATGATTTTATTAAGGATAAATGAAATGATATGAATGTAGCTAACCTAAGTAATTGATTTATTATGAATGCAGAACCTAAGAAGCAAGTGATGTTTGAAAACACATTGTGTAATGCAACAAGACCTAGAAATGAATGCAAAACTAAACAAAAATGAACCAAACTAAAAGTGTGCACCTGGAATGTGGATGAAGACTAGAAATGAAATTTTAAATGCTGCTAATGTTGATTTTTAGGCCTGGTGGGACTCATTTGCCATTTTGGGTGAATTAGTCTCAGTTCTACAAAACTATGTAAGAACCTATTTTGGACAAAAGGGGATCTAAAAATGCAGAAAAACAAAAACTGACCCTAGAGTGGGACTCATTCACCACTCATGGTGAATGAATCCAATTTTTAATTTTTGAATATTCAAAGGTGGAAATTCTAGAGCTTTCAGTCTGCACTTTGGCTTCCTACAAGTGTATGCTTCTAAAACTGTCATATTCAGGTCTGAAAGTCACTTTTTGTTGATATTTTGACTTGTTGAATGAAGAGAAGACTTGAGAAACCTTGCAGCTTGATCTCCAATTATTTCCAAGCTTCTAAGAGTCCTAAATCTGCAAACACATAAGACAAGAGACAAAGATATTGAATGTTAGGGCATAGGGATTTTCCTTTGTCAAACCCCTTCTAGGTAATTAAACCAAAATGATGAAAGAAAGTAATGAAACATGCAATAATGGAGTTGATTACCTTTTCCTGACATTTGATCTTGAAATTGTGTAGCAAAACATGAATAATCTACCCTTGAATGTCTAAAAAATTGAGCTTGAATGACTTATAATGTTAAAACCCTAAGTTGCTTGACTTGAGAAGGAAGATTGGTGAATGAATAATGAAGAATGGTTGATAATAGATTAGGAGATGTGAAATGAGGAGAAAAACACATATTTATATAGATTTTTTCCTTAGTAACCCGATGATACCTCATCACAGGCCGATATCAAGTAATTTTGAATAAAAATCCTGAAAGAAAAATTGAAATATTTTGAATTTGGAGCCAAGAGGGACTCATTCGCCACCCATGGAAAATGGGTCCCACCTTGGACTTGAAAGTGGGTTTAGGGAATTAAGCCACATTTAATGTTATTTGTTAGGTTCACATTCAAAAATACGCTCAATTAAGCCTTATAAGGGTATAAAATAAAGCATAATAAAGGTGTAAATAGTGAAATTATGCCTAGAGAAGTGTGAAATCTTGTTATAAGACTTTACAACACTTTTAAAATAGGACTTTATGATGAATAAAAATGAATATTTAAATGAATTATAATAAAGAGTCTAGAAGAGTGTATAAATGTGTTATAACACTTCACAACACCTTCACAAGACGTCATTAAATGCATTTTATTCAATTTGCAAGGGTCCAAGATCTAGTGTGGATACATAAAATGCCTCACAACACCTAAATCAAGGCCTCATTAAGTAAATTTATCATGAATTAATTCCATGTCATGTAAGAGGTCATTTTTTCTATGGTGTAGGTTGAATATTCATTTGCACCCGATACGATCTATTTGGCATACATTTTGGGAAAATATTTTGTCTACTTCATCCATATTGTCGAAGACTAGAATGCCAAAGGTCGTATTGATTGAATGGGATGACAAATATACCAATACTCTAATATCATGGTCAATTATCTTTTTATTAGAGTGGTAGCACTCTCGACAGGATATTACCAACTCCAAAGCTATAAGTGCGGGAGGGAAACCAGTGGTTTTAGCTAGGACACTCTTCCTAATTTTCAAGGCCTTATCTATTTTGGGGTTTAGCATAACCCTCTCCCTAAATTCATCTATACTAACTTGCCCAAAGTCAGTATCTAAGATCGTCTCCTAGCTGGAGGTGATCTTTGAAATGTGTTCAACTCTATGAAACTCGTACTTCATTTTCTCTTTCTCTTCATTTCTTCGAGGAGTGCGAGCAAGATTTTTTCATTTGTCAGGTTTCTTCACTACTTCTCAGTAGGCCCCAAAATAGGTTTCGTAAATCCTGCATACACAAGATGTAATAAGTGCGCTTACATATAAATGCAAGTGAATATTAGTCAAATCATCCAGATCGGTTGTTAGATCATTAATACATTATCAAAAGAGCATAAAATTAATCATCATTCAACATTTGGAGCTTATTTGGGTCATTCAGGGAATTGAGAGCCCAAAGATGTAGGTTTCCCCTAGGTGGAAGCCATCAAGGTGAAGGAAGTTGAATAATGTCCCTAGTGCCATGGAATCCCACAGGTGTCCACTTGCTGTAAGATTTCTGCATTGTCTGTCAAGAGGGAAATTTTCTCAAAAAGTTGTTTGACATGTGAGAAAATGAGTCACAAGATAGTTGGTGTTATTAGGCTATGCCTCGATGCTTTTGTAGGTTTGGGTCATGCAAGTGTAGGGAGGTTGAAGGGAATTCGGGGATAAACCAATAGATAGCAGCGTTTACGGGATGAAGACTCGTTGGAAAAGCTCCACATTGCGAGACCCATGGGTACTTCATACATAGTGAGTTAAGCCTTGGAGTTTCAATCCTTTGGGAGATGCAAAAGGGAATTAATTCATGTGGGATGACATGGGCATACGACCATTTGAGGAATAGAAATGGAGTAGTAGCCATCTCTAGGTGGTTTCCCGTAGACACCATCCCATAATTGTTTTTGACTTATTATTTTGGCTTGGAAGATTCCTTAAGATGGGAAGGAAACAGGGTAAGTGGAGCCCACAATGTGGGCGGATGGGGTGGATTTGTCATTAGGCAATGGTAATCGAAGGATGGCGAGTTACATGCAATGGCCTGCAACGATTTCAAACTTAGAGAATTTTACAGACCCGGACAACAGTGAGAGAAGCAGATCCCACAATGTGGGTAGATGCTAGGATTTGGCCATATGATAATGACACTCAAAAAGTGGACTCTTGATGATGCCCATCTGCACAGACTATCCTGCATGGGCACTTTGAACTCACCGAATTTCTAAGTGTTAAGCTTATAAGTTTCATGGTGAAACTAGGGGTAAAACCTACAATGCGGAAAGCCATCAAGGTGAGGTCGCTAACCAGCAGTGATAGAATAGGGGCCACCTGCAATGGGGAACCTGCATGGGTGCTCCCGAAATGAGCTAACAACTTAACTGTTTCTCGAGGTTCTTTCAAATTTTATTAAGAATGGATGGAGCACTACTGTGGGTTGCAAGGGTTTGTCTGCCCTAAGGAGAATGACAAGGGTAAAGCAAGAATCTGCATGAAGGCAACTATAGCTTTTACACATTTAAGATGACATCAAGGGTTTGAATGTTAGAGGTAGGTCACTTGCATAATTTTTTAGTACCACCAAGTGTGAACTAAAATTTCTTTCAACAATTTCAACACTTTTCAAAACCCTAATACCTTTGAATTTAATCGTGCACAACAAAGAATAAGGTGTGCCTACATTTGAGACCATGTGCAATGCAAAGAAAATATGATATGATTTTGTTGAATAATCTTTGCATGGGCTAGAGCTCTTATTTCACTGTTGAAAATTTGAAAACCAAGGATGAAAATGACTGGTTTGACCCCCCTTTATATAGGAAAATTGTCATTAATAATGTGCAATAAATTATGCTACAACAATGGGTAGGGTAGATGGGGTTTGCAGAAACCTGATTTGGCATGGCCATCGATGGAGACTTGGATGGTGAGGGATAGTATGAAGCCTGCCATGTAGGTGAAAGCCCTAGGTTAGTCGCTAATTAGTAGTGAAGTAGCAAAGGCTACCCATGAAGGGAGACCTGAAAATGTCGGTCCCAAGGGGCCAAAGGATGCTAGGGAAAAATACCAAAGGAAACCCACAAAGGGAATTATGCAAAAGCAAAATGACTTAGCAAATTTGAAGTGGTGATTTTGGCCATTGATAATGTGATGAATTTATAGCATATGACCATCTTAAGCTCAAAATTAGGGGCACATAAAACAAGATAGAGGAAAAAATGACCCAGCGAAGGAAAAAGGAAAGAGGGGATCCCTGGTCTGAACATGGCGTGTATGCAATAGGTACAACAAGTATGATCCCATGTCAAACTCACACTAAAGTAGATATTCAAGACACATATGCATGCAAAAATGACAAAGATACATAGTCATACAATGTCAAAGAATAAAATAAAGAAAAAAAAGAAAAAAGAGGGGTGGCTCAAGCCTTGACATTATATCCAACTTGATGTGGATCACATCTCAGTTGTTTGTGCAAAACGCGTGCTCACTCTGTGGTAGTGGAAGATCAGGTTCTCCACTAGGTGAGTTTTCCCAATGGGTGGCTTAGTGAGAAAGTCATGCCTATGTGTCAGTTCTCATCATATTATGCATACCAAAGCTATTCCTCTAATAACTTCAATAGGGTGCCACAAAATGAAACTTTAAGCTTATGAACAACATGCAAGTAAAGTTTTTTGTTCAAAGGGACCTTTGCTTAGTTCATGTAAAGGTCACTTCTTAGGGAACATCATTCCTAATGTCTCCTAGAGAGGACAAGTCAAAGAAATATCATGCTCTTGGAGGAAACCAAACCCAATGACACCACCAAGAAAAGGATGCAATTAGAAGAATAAATAAAATCACGCAAATAAATATAGGTGTCGATGTATGCCCCCACTTTAAAGATATTGCGAACATCATTGTTGTGAAAAATCTGATTTAAAGTAGAAGAAGATATGAGAGCATATTCAGAAGGCCCTACGCCAAGTCATATGTTCTCGAATGAAACTACATCATGGATAAGGGGTTACCCCCATAATGCAATAATAAAGATAACTCCATATGTCACATGTGAGCCAACTTCAGGCATATCATCTACTTCCCAACATTGCTCTTATATATACATGGAAGGTGGTCAACTAGCCAAAAGAGACAATGACAAGTACCATATGAGGACAAGGCTACCTAACCCCTTACCCCCACTTAGTGAAAGACAAGGATGAGCTGAGGTGATTGATGAGAAACATGAAAATAAATATCAATTATAGGAACTAGGTGCTTCAACACAAGGAAGAGCACCACAATCCTTAAGATGTGGAATTTTATTACTAAAAGCCTTACATTCATTAGTAGAGTGAGCATGAACTCTATGATATGGAAAAAATGAATTCTTGTAGTAAAATTTCTTTTGTGTTCTTGGAGGGAGAGATATCAAATGGTCTTGGTGGAGTCTCGACAAGATACCCTCTTAATCAATGGTAGAGGATGTTCCTTTATTTTCTGAAAAAGATATCCCTTGCTTAGTATGAGATGTAATACTTACACAAGTCTCTTTAGATTGTGAAATTATTTTCTCTCCTTGAAAGGAGGGTGTAAAATCTAATGAATTCCAATCGTTACTAAGAGATGTCCTAGGAGTGCTTTGTGTGATTACATTAATGTTAAGTGAATACTTCTTTGTTTCTTTCATTTATTTTTTAAGGAAAACAACCATGATCACTAGCTTCTATCAATTCAGGATGCACTTATGTTAAAGTTGGCTTAGAAGAATCCTTTGTAAGAGTGTCGATATTGATTGAAGGCTTGTTTTTTTCTTTCAAGGGATAATGACCAAGATCACTAGTCATTCCTTGTGTGTTATGCTCTATAGGGATTCATATACCTTGTTCTCTAGAACCACATCCATTTCCACTATACCCAAGTTATTTCATAAGTTGATAACCTCTACCATTAATATTTTTCATTTCTTTCATATTTGATGGTTGCTCACAATGAACTTCATCAAAGTTTGTTGTGGAATTTTCTTCCTCTTCTAAAGTGGTTGAGGTGGATGCTTTCGAATTTTGTGTTCACATTACCACTTTTTCTTTTCCCTTTCGAGACTCTTTATTTATGATGTTGTATTCTCCCATGAATGTATATGTGAAATATAAAGAACCCCAATCATCTTCTAATAACTTCATGAATTTTTCAATATTGCTCTCTTTTTCGTTCTCTTGCATGGGTTCCACTTGTGTAGTTGGTGTCAATTTCTTCAAAGGATCTCATTTTTCTCTCTCAACAATAAAAAAAAAAGGTTTAGGATCATCCTTGAGTGTGTAAATTTTCTTTTCATAGATGTAATTCATTTTATGAAGAAGAATAGAAGGTGTCCCATTCATTGCATGAATCCATGGCATTCCTAAAAGAATATTATAAGAAAGATCATGAGGCATAACTTGCACCAAAGTCTATAAGAGGACCTTTCCAACATTAATAGGTAATGTGATGAATCCAAGTGGTTGTTTTCCTATATTATCAAATTCATGGATATAAAAAGAATCATGGATAATATCACTCTTATCCATATTAATCTTCTACAAAAGGCTCACCCTACACATATTAAGGGTCAAACCATTGTCAACAAGGTTTCTTTTTATCCCAAGTCTATTAACATAGGCTATTATCATGAATGCATCATGTCATTTTTGAACTTCCAATGAGGGTAACTCATCTTTATGGAAAGTAATGTCTAAGTTGAGTGTCTAGTTACAACTTGAATTTGGGCTGCCACAACATTTTTTTGCACATTAGGAGAAGTAGGAACTTGTTATAAAGAACTTTGAAGCATGTTATGATAACTAGGTGAGGCTTGAATAAGGTCCCATAAGGATATCTTAGCCGGAGTATTTTTAAGTTGTTCAACAAGATCATACTCCTTTCCACTTTGTAATGGAAAGTGAGGAGCACTAGGAAAGATATGTTGAAGTAATGGGAGGGATGTTGGAGGTGCTTACAGTCTTGGTTGCAGATTATTCCTAATGTTATATATGTATGAGCAATGGTATTGTAACTCGATTGTTACGAAACATTATCATTATCAAGTTTCCTTTTAGATGGTTCTAAGATAAGTACATGTTTATTTTGAATTTGAGGTTGTTGTGAGGTTGGATAAATGATAAGTTGAGGCTTAGGTGCTCTAATAATTAAAGGATTTGTAGTAGGTCTAAGAATTAGAGGACTTGAGGGAGTCCTAATGTTCATGACCTCAACACACTTATCCTTATTTTTTTGATTTCTTAGTGAAGGAGAGTCTAATGTCACTTCATCATCTTCATCTAAGGAAGCCATATTAATATTGTTTTAAAGGAATGTGCCAATGATGTCATTTTATTTCACCATGATATCTTCCCTAGTAGGAGAGTTTTTAGGAGAGCTACAAACTAGATGTTCATGACATTCAATGTTTGGTTCTTCTAAATTGACTTCATCACAAGTAAGGGAGTTATCAATGGTTGGATTTTTTTTCTTATAAATTATGGAATTCTCTTGTCCAATAATGTTTTCCCGAGGGGAAGTGAGAGAAATAGGATTGTCATAAATTTCATTTCTTTCATCTTCTAACACCAAAATATCTTCTTCACAAATAGTAACTCGATATTAGGAGAAGGCCAAATTAATTGTTTTGATTGTCCATGATTTCATCCTTTTTCGCTAAGGTCTCATTCTCTTGTGCCATAATATCTACCCTAGTAGGAGAGATTTCAAGAGGTTCATCACATTCCATGGTTATATTTTGTAAAGTAACTTCATCACAAATAAGGGAGGCATCAAGGGAAGAAAAACTATGATTTTCATGCTTACCAATGATTGGATCATTTTTTTCAAATAGATCTTTCCAAATTTTATGGACAATAGGAAGGAGAGAATTAATGTTATAATGATCAATAATTGGATATCTTAACACCAAAATATCCTCTTCACAAATTTTATTTTCATGATTTTCCACTATTGCATCCTCTTTCACTAAAACACTCTCACCTTCAATGGAGATTAGGTAAAATAATGTCAATGATATCATATTCTTGTGTCATAATATATTCCTAAGGGAGACGAGGAGAGGGAAAAAAAAAATTCCATGACGCTCAATGATTTTATCTTTTTTCACCAAGATACATTCATGACCAATAGGAGAGGTATTAGGAGAACAGCAATTATGGTTTTCATAATTATCTACATTTGCATCTTCTTGTATCATATCATCCTCACAAATGGGAGAGATAATAGGGTTTAAGATAGGAAAGGGTGGTATTAAGGATTGTGTTAATGGTTTGATTCTCTTGCTCTAAGATGTTCTCATAACTAGGAAAGATAGTAGAAGCATGGATAACATGTTTCTTAATGACCTCATCTCTATGCTCTACATTGAACTCATAAGAGGGGATGTTGTATTTATGCAATCCATTCTTAACCATATCAAAACCAAATCTCTTAAAAGGAAATATGCTAACATGAAAAAGTAAGCTATCTAACTTATGTAATGCTTCAAAAATGTAAACAAGTATCCTATAGATCTAATGATTTTAAATAATGAAATAATTTTTTGGAATGATTTAAAAATGAATACACTAAATGGATGGTTTGACCTAGATACATAAAACATAAATTCCTAAGACTTTCTAGACTAGTATAGTAGGTTACCAACAAGCCTAGGAAGTGCAAAAAATCACTAGAATTCTTAGAAAAGTTGTTTCTTGTAGGCCTCCAAGGATTCATTCGCCCAATGGCGAATGGGTCCTGGTACGCTTTTTAAGGAGAGTCTGAATCAGAAGTTGTAGCTTCTGAACTTTAAAATCCTACTACCCTCGTATCCTTAATAGGGAAACATTTGACCTATGGTGAATGGGTCCTGGTACAAGATTTTTTAAAATTGAAAAGTTTAATTTCAAGGTGATTAGATGTATTCTCTATTTCAAGTTTCAAACTAGTATTTTTGTTACAAAATTTTCTAGAACTTGATGTTGAAATGCAAGTAAAACTAATGACACATGATGAACTATATGATATTTTTTGAAATGAAAATTTGATCCAATTTTAAAATATGAATGATGAAAATTATACTAATATGAAAACACTATGCAAAATTAGTCTAACATTATGTAATTTTTGTTGAATTTTCAAATTTAAAATGAATGCAAAATGCAATTTTATACATAAAATGCAATGCAAACTAATGCAATTTTGACAACCATAGATGAATGCAAACTAATGCAAATCCTAGATCTAGGATTTAAATGGACTCCAATTTTTAGAATTTTTATGTACATGGTTGGTATCAAAAAAATGAAACATAGGAAAAGAGCTTCACCATAATGAGATCAAAATGATGAACCTAATTTTCACTAGTATTTCATTCAAATATGAGGGTTATAATAGAAAAATGAGAATCAAAAATCAAACCTAAAAAATCAAGAAATCAAAAGGAAGGTTCTAAGAGGGTAAAATGTTGTGTACCCATTGCAAAAATTTATTTTTCAGGCCTCACTGAGGACTCATTCACCCTATGGCGAATGGGTCCTTGCTAGGGTTTTGGAAAATCTATTTTTAGGTTATGTTCTTCAATGTACGCACTCCCAAATTCTAGTCTAAGACTGTTAGAAACCCCAAAATAAATTCTATAGCTCAATTTCCATGATTTTGATAGCTTTCTTAGCAACTCTAAAAGCTTTGACAAATTTTTCAATTTTTCTCTCCAAATAATCTTCAACCTAAAACTTGAAATCACACATCAAAAGAGAAGAAAATTTTATTTTCTTTAGAGAATAAGGGTTTTCTTTGGTCAAACCCCATTTTGGTAATTAAAACTTGTAATGAGACAATGGATAAAGGAATTCTGAATGAACATGTAACAACTCACAAAAGCTCAATTGAAACCTTAGAGTACAAATCAACAATCTTGCATGAAGTGACCTCAAAGAATGTAGATCTTGATCATAACACTTGATTAGAAACAATGTTTGAATAGGATGGTCAATGCTACATCAACACATTAGCTCAACACATGAATGATGCGCTATACCTTTTACATGATGAATGAATTTTGATTGATGCAATAATCTTCAATAATTCTAGCCTTGAATAAATTAAAAAATTTCTCTTGAATGCTTGATAATGCTCTTGTGAATATATTTCGCTCGCATGAAATCTCCTAGGATCATAGATGAAACATAGTGAAATGGCCTTGTATTTATACATATCTTAACATTAAAACCCTAAATTCAAGTAGCATAAGCCAACATCAAATCTAGGATTTGAAATCATTAATATACTACCAAAAACTTATTCCAAGGGGGGGTCCTAGGTCTAAGTGAGGATCCATTCACCATGTGGCGAATGGGTTCTAGCTAACTTAGCTAGGACACACTTTGGGGATTGGGAAATGTTATGTGAAAATATGGTCCTAGGACCTAGTGAGGACCCATTCACCAGGTGGTGAATGGGTCCTAGGTCACTAACCTAGGACACACACCTTAAAAAATTAAGTTTTGTCTTATGAAATTTATGCATGTCAGGTTTTATCATTCAAAATCTATAATTAATTAGTCTTGGATTTGAATCAAAGGGACCAATTAAGGAAAATTAACCTCAATTAATTAATAATGACCTAGATTAGTGTGAAAGTGTAAATATACACTTTACAACATTTGAACTAAGGCACCATTAAGTCCATTTAGTCTAGAAGGACCCTAAAATTAATGTGAATGTGTACAACACATTACAACACTAAATCAAGGAATAATTAAGCTCATTTTATTATTAATTATTCCCAAGTTAAGTGTGAAAAAGGGATACTTTTTTTGACACTACAGTTATTAGTAAATCAAGTTGTTGAGGAGACCAAAAGGGAAAACAAATCATTCTAAATTCTAACCTGTTGAAAGATGAAGATTATAATAATGTTATTTTTACCTTAATAGAAATTAATAAATGGTTACTGAAAAAATAACTCATAAATTTAAAAGTGGAACAAAAATGTTAAAACCTAGTCTAAATTCTTTCAAACAATGGGAAAAAGGAGAGAAATGGATTACAAAATAAGGAAAATATCCTCCAAAAAAGCCTAATCAACTTGGAACATAGCCTTGAAGAAAACCTTGAGAAAGTAGATTTGGATGAGGAATTAATTATCTAAAAGAATACTTTAAGAAGTATGCAAACAAATTAAATTCAAGGTTTAAAAAGAGGGAAAAAGTAAATTGTTAAAATAATGGGGATAAAGGCAACACAAATCTTCTTCAACTACATTAAGGAAAAAGGTATTAAGGATAAAGTAGAATTCTTATGGGATGAGGATAGTCCAATCTCTAACCCTAAAGAAATTCTAAATCAGTTCATCCTCTTCTATAAAAATATTTTTTCCTTAGAATGCCAAGGTGACCACTCCCTTAAATCTAGAGACTTATATAAAAAATGATTTCCTAAATTAATTTATGGGGACATGATTGTCAATTTGAGAAAAGAAATAACTAAAGAGGAAATAGAACTCGCAATTTAAATCTTCAACAATGATAAATCCTTGGGGCTTGATGGCCTACCTATTGAATTTAATAAAATAAAAAAATCTAAATTGGATATATGAAGATTTGCTTCTTGTATACAATGAAGCAATTTCTAAAGGTTCCCTTGGTGAAGAACCAAAAAAAATTATAATTAAATTAATTCCCAAACATGGGCACAAAAACTTGATAAAAAATAGAGTCCAATAACTCTCATCATTCTATCTTATAAGATTCTTACAAAATATTAGCCTTAATATTGAGAGATATTATCTCATTAATTATCTAGTACACTCAAATTGGCTTCATTAAAGGAAGGTATATACTTGAAAACCTTATCACAATTTGGGAAGAAATCGAATGGGTTAGGACCATAAATAAAAATGTTGGAATGTTTCTTTAGGATTTTGGAAATTCTTACGCCATAATTGAATGACCCTTCATAGTGAAAGCTCTTGAGGCCTTTTCGTTTCACAAGGAATTTTGTAAAATAGTGGGCACTCTTCTATAAGATGTGAATACTCAAATTTATTAAGAATGGGAACTTGTCCAAATCCATTACTCTCCATAGTTTGAAGGAAAGGATGCCCTCTAGCACTATCCCTATTTGTGATTGCATCCAAATCCATATACTACATCCTAATGGATGACTTGGTTGGCCTTCAAGCTAAAGGATTAAAACTACCTAATTATCAAGAGATAAATAACATCCACTTTGTAGATGATACTACATTATTTGCGAATTTGGATAAATAGAACATTGATTTCTTAATGCAGAAGTTGAATCTCTTTTGTGATGCCTTTGGAGCTAAGATTTCTAAAATAAATTCAATAATGTTGAGCTTGAATGACACTCCCATAGACTGGTTTTCTAGGTATGAAATACAATGGGGGGCCCAAATAATCAAGTAAGATACTTGGGTATCTCATTTTCAATTAACCCCAACCTAAAAGAAATGTGGAACTAGACCAAAGCTAAAATTGAAAAGAAAATTAAAAGTTGGAATAAACTCTACTTATTAGTAGCTAGGAGAATCCAAGTTTTCCAAAATACTCTCTCATCATATATAATTTACTTTTCCTCGGTTTGTCTTTTTAATAGTTATCAATTGGAAGAGATTCAAAATAAAATAAGGAACTACCTATAGTAATATGGGGAGGGGACAAAGAAGAAGCACGTTGTCAAATGTGATTGGTGTAGTAGGAGTAAAGACTTGGTTGGACAGGGGTTAAAGGATTTTAAAAACCAACTTATTGCACTTGCAGTGAAATGGATCATAAATGTTTGGGAAGGTGAAGAACCATGGAAATTTAAAATATAACATCCAAAAAGTAGTACCGAAAAAGGAAAAAAAAAAGGGAAATACTCCACTTAGTGACTCCTTAATAGGAATGTTCCATGTCCTACAAAATGGTTTAAAATGTGTTGGAAACAATTTGGAAGGAATGGGAATAGGTAAGGAGCCTAATAGTGAACAATGATAACAAGGTATGTCCTAACAGATCAATTTGGTGGAATTTAATTCATAAAAAAAAGCCTCTAGCCTTACTACAAGGTTGTTCAACAGAAGCTTGGGCCAAGAAATGCATTATTATTTTTAAAGACATTTGTGATGGATATCTTAATTCATGGGTGAATCTAAGTAATGAGTATGATCTCCCTCGTACCTAATGGAGAACATACTCACTATTGAGAGAGTCCTATAAAGCATTATTCTTTGAAAAACATAATGAAGGTTGTTGTATAATTAATTCTTGTGCAAAACTCACCAATTAAAAAAGGAAATTTGGTAGGAATTTCTTTAAGAGGAATTCTAAAAAGTTGTACAACCTTGTGTGTAATTCAAATGTGATTATGGATAATTATTCTAATTTAATTTGGCTTGTTCTAGAATCTATTGAAATTATTTGGATGATATGGAAAGCTAGGAACAAGGAAATTATTTGGATGAAAGTTTTAAGGGTGAGGGTACTTATGATGTCAAATAGAAGGCCCACTTTTCACAATCTCTCTGTAAAGGTTACTATGGAATTGGAGGTGTCCAAAGATAAATTTGAAAAAGATGGAAAAGGGAGAAAAACCAGAGATAAAGAAGAATGAATTAAAGTATGTAAGGACCTAGCATTACATCATAGAAGGAAATATATAAGGTAACCTATCCTTCAAAAATGAGTGCATGGAGTTTCAAGTCAAATACAACAAGAAATATAAAATGGAAGAAAAAAAAAAGATCAAGGGCCCCAATTTCCATGAGAATCATGATGAAGATAAAACTATTGAAGTGTTCAGATCTAACTTTGAAATTTCCAAAATAGACCCTCACTTGGGATGCTATGATTGTGACAAATGCAATTAGAGCCATGATTTATAGTGTTGTATATAGATAATGTTGTTCCTTTAACTCGTTTTTACTTTTAAATCATTACAAAATGTAGTTGTATATTGTATATCAAATTTAGCATCAAAACTTGAACTACCAAGTTCGTTAATCAGTCATAATGCTAATATAAAAATGTAATAGTCTCTTTTTAATATTTATAAACTATCTTTAACATATATAAAAAGCAACTTAAAATGATTAAATCTACATTGACATTAAAAATTACTATGGATATAGATAGTCCACATTCAATTTATCCCACTACAACCAATGAATTATATTGACCCACAGAAATAACATAACATGTAGAAATTAATAATTAAACAATCATACTCACAATAAAAATGAAAAATTCATACATTTCATCACAATAATAACCAATAAACTAAGATAACAAAAAACATAACATATAGACCTCACTAATTAAACACTAAATTAGATCTAGATATAGCTATGGAACTTGTCCACAAAAAAATAACCATATCCAAAGAACCAAATAATGATAATTTAGGAGATAAGAAAAATATCATAAAATTTAACTACACTAAGCACATGTAATAATTAATGAATCCAAATCCATAACCTAGTTCTAATAATTGGATATATGAATATATAGTAACATAATCATCACCATCATTTTACTTCCATTCAAACATCATTAAATTGAGTATCCTAGTCTAACACATGTGTGAGGAGCATACTCAAACATCTATGCGCAAGGTAGTGGGCCTAAGACAAAATTCATAGATGAGATGGGGACTTTGGAGGATTGGAAGCTTACAAGATTACATGCTGACACATTTGTGAAGAAATGGGTAAGATAATCACACTTGTGGGAGAACAAAGAGAGTGGAGAAATATAGAAACTGATGATAGATTTAGATTTAAATCCATTTGGGGAGATTAAATGATGAGGACTAAAATTTGGAACATGAAGGTGATGTTGAATTTAAAAATTAGAAAAAAATTTAATGGGAATTAATTATCCTTAAATTAACTAATTAATCATCAATTAACTAAATAATCAAAAATAAAGAAATTTGGAGCTAAGGTTATTTGGTTTAACTAATTAACCTTAGGGAAGAAGTAGAAATTAATGGCAAAGCGTAGTTAAAAATATATATAATATATTTAATTAATCAGAAGAAAATGATAAGATGGTATTATGTGAATACTTAATTATATAACTAATTATTTATTTAATGGGGAATTAGTGATATTATGGCTAGTGTTGAATTTTGAGTGTCTAATTTTTGAAAATCTTTAATATAGTGTCATTATTAGTAAACATAGCAACATATAAAAGAATAAAATATAGTTGCTAGGAATGAATGATGAATAGTTAGAAAATTATCCTATCACTAGAAGGATGAGGAGGGAGTTATGTATTCCCCCTCAATAGGATAGGTTTTCTTGAATTACATGTGTGTGCTCTCAAAATGACTAGGGGGACTAATAAACAAGGCATAGAGGATGGAAAGGAAATTTTTGGAGTGTAATGGATAGGATCTTGGATAGGGTGGAAACTTAAGGGGATGGAGAGATTGGGGGGTGAAGGGATGAAAGACATTAATTTTTCAGTGGTTTAAGAAACATTGGTTTAATATTATTCTAGACATTATGCACCTATGTATAAGTAACTACGTCTATGATGTGTCAAGTATGTGATGAAAATGTTAAATTGAAATGTATGTATTTTAACACCATTATATGAAATACCATGATACCCCTAAAAAAATCAAACTAGGAGATTATTCTTGTACTAAATATAAAAATTGGTCGATTGATTGATCAATTGATGATGATGATGATGATGATAACAATGTTAATGATAATGATAATGCATATCACATGTATTTTTTATTTATGATAGTAAAAAAATAAGGATTTTGAGTGAATGCAATGCCCCTCCCAAAAATTGCACTAAAAATTGAAAATAAGAAACTATTAATGTATTATCATAAATTTTACCATTTTTATTATCTTTCTACATTTATCTAGTTTAAGTTAATTAATAATGTTATCTTTCTCAAATGTACTAATGTTTTGAATAAAGTGTTGCATGTAATTCTAATTGCCGCTTAAAGACCAAATTGTTACCGGGTGAACAGTCAAATATTATGAAATTTAAGTTTACAAATAAATTAATAGTTAGTTTTGAGAAATTATTCTGGAGAGAAAAGTTGGAGTAATTATTCATGAAAAAATGGCTTTAAAAGCCCATGTATTGAATGTATGGAGAGGGAGAAAAAAGTGATTTCTCTGAAAAAAATTTGTTACAGTTGATTTCCGGGATACAAGAACATTCAACCTTTTTCAATATGGTTTGTTAGAATTTGAGGTTGAAGATGAAGTTAAGCTTATCCATTTTGGGTATGATCTTGTCCTGTACTATTCATGAAGTCTTAAGATAATCTGTAGCTATGTTTAACTACTTATGGTTTTACATTTTTTATATTTCCAAGACTTTGCAAATGCTTCAGCGTGAATCTTGTTGGTAAGTGTTTGAAGGAAGTTGGTTGTTTCATAAAATCTTGTTTCAAGCTTGTCACTCTATCCCTTTTTTTAACAATCTTTAACATCTCATTTATTTACCATTAATTTCATGGTACTTATCTATAACATCCATTATACATTTCTACTACTAAAATGTTCTCCTTGGGTTTGCAATGACCGGAGTTTGTATTTGTTCGCTTTTTCTCAGCAAGAACAATCAATCATGAAACCGTTCCTTAGCATATTCCTTTTTACTGCATAAAATTAGGTAAATGTATTCCTTTGCACGTAAATAATGTCATGGCATGGGGTAAATTGAATTACTTTAATTGTAAACTGAATTACTGTAATTGAAAACTGAATTACTTTAGTTGTGAATGGAATTACCTTAATTAACGATCTCGGAGTAATAACGATAAAAAAATTTGTTCATTCACGACTACTTTCTTTACTAGTTACTATGTCTTCCTAAGTTTTTCTATCTCTATAATTTTTAATTTATAAAATGTATACATATTTATATTGATAGTTTGGTCTCATTGATTTCCTGTCTCTTAATAAATAGCGTTGTATTTTCTAATTCCAACTATTAGCATCATTTTACCTGTTGTTGCATTCATACTCCTTTACCGAACTGTTTTATGCAATCCTCAATGGTGTATTATTTAATTATCTGCTAACATTACAATTTGACTTATATGTTTTACTTCTTGGGTGTTTAAAGTTTTCCTTGGAATCGCTATTTAATGGTATCTTATACGTATTGGTATTCATTCGGTACTTGTCCTTAATAAACATTTACTGTTGATTACTGTTTCGGATGTATGGATCTATTAGTACTGATTTAAATCTGATCTCATTCCAAGCCTAAGCCATGGCTACAAGACGTAGGCATGCAGTCCTTGTTTGAAGTAACATCATAGTATCATTGTAACCTTGCCACATGATTCTTTGAAGCTTTGAAGTAATGGCAATAAAATTACCACAACCTATTTGAACTTAGGTTACACTCTTAGGACTTTCACTAATTACTATTATTCTTGCTTTTATTCACTTTTTACACAAATTTCAAATATGAGTCTTCCTAAGGCCACATTATTTAATCCCCACCTCATCAACTAAATGCATTGTTACATGTGAGTTTGTAACACTGAAGTTTTGTTTAGGGCAATAGTGGTTCAATTTCGCCTCCACCCTAAAAGAAATTAATGTTGCTAATGCTAGTGGATTTTAGTGCTCTCCAATTGTATTGCAAGGGATCCAAGTATATTTAATTGTGTCTTTCCTTCCTGTTGTAACATCGCTTCATTTAATTGCCTCGATTTACCCACACATCAGGCCTCTAAAAAACATGTTTCCTATAGAAACTTTTTTTACCTGTGTAAAAATTTCCTTTTCAATATCAAATTTCCCATTTTCAGCTAGCACAATGGATGCCCCATTCATAGCATAAACATTTGTGGATCTTTGTGCCAACACTTTACAATACAATTCTTCAGCCTTCTCAAGATGTGTTGCCTCAGTTTTAGATTCCTCCTCTCATTGTGAAGAGTTGTAAAATCATTCCAATTTCCAAGTGAAATGCCAACATAAGAATTCTTTGCATCTTATTCACTTTGAGTATCTTTAACTATTTCTTTGCCTTAAGCTAGTCACCGGTTTTCAGTTCCATGTTGTGAAACATACATAAAGCATTTGATGAGTTTCTATCCACCTTAAGTGCATCCCCAAATCAATTCTAAACTTAGTTGGATTTGAGAAAAGGGTATGCATATGGATTGTGGAATTTGGGAAGAATCATAAATATATACCTTCGATGATAGCTTCTTGTAACTAACAATGTCATTGAAAATGAATTGCAGAATTTTAGAGCATAAGGTATTGTGACGATACTAAGAAGGGTCAAAATATATTGAATAAATTTATTGAGTTTCCACAAGTTTTAATTAAATGAAATTATGCAGAGTTTTCCTTTTTATATTTTAAATTTCTAAGAAGGAAGGACATAGAAGGTGAGCAAAAGAGAAGGAAGACATTGGAAAAAGGAGGGGTACAAGGGAAGTATGAAGGAAAAATCAATTTTTGTGACTCCATTTTATGGTGAACAATTCTTTCAACTTGAATCTTGTGGTACTGGTAATAATATCAAAGTGTAGGGAAAAGATCCCTACTAAAGTGGGCAAAGATGAAAACACATATAGACAAAGGGAGACAACAAGGAGGTAGAAAAATTTTCTATTTCATTTAAATACACAAAATATTACATTAAAAAAGGTTTACATACAAAAATTAGAGTTATGGCTCTATATTTCCTTCATACACCAAATTGCCCAAATTTTGGCACACTAAAGTTTTTTGTGTGTTGCTCTGTGTTGTTGTTACAAATATTTTGGAGCACTAGAGCTCTACACACTGTGCAATAAATTTTGCTACTACAGGTTCTTCTTTTCCTTCCTCTATTCTATTATGTTGAACATTCCCCTTGGGTATGTGCAAGATCATCATGGAAAAAACAGGCCCTTAAGTGGCAAAAAATTCAGAAAAATCAAAGTTAGGCAACTTGACGTAAAATTTTGAATAATTTATCTATATTATTTCAAAAATATGTAAGAATAGAATCTATAGAAAATTGAATTTAGTTTCTAAACTACTAGGTTTGTTTTAAAAACAAAATCTATTTGGTGAAAATTTGAAATTTCAATGCAATAGTACTTAAATTTCAGGGAAAAAATAAGAAGTAGATGTCTGTCTGACCACCCTAACCACAATAAAATGATAATATTTTTTTATAATATTTTAGATATAAGGAGAGGACTCATGTCCCGATGTGATACATATTTTTTTGTAATTTTTTTCCAAGTAAATAATTAATTATGAATTTTTTATTATAACTTTTAAAAAATATAAAAAAACTCATATGTTTGACCACCTTAACTTGATCAAAACTTAATAAAATTCATTTTTTCTCTTTTTAATCCTATAGTATGCGAAGCATAGAATGTGACACATGTTTTGGATGCAAAAAATGTGATACCATTTAAAAGCTATAGATGTTTTTCAGTTAGCCTATCAATCAAGACTTTAGTTGTATTTCGAATAGAAAATGAATAATAATTACTTATTAAATTCAAAGTAAAGCATAATTTATATTGGTGGAAAGCTGTGAATCTCCTTTAAAAACCCCTTTTGTTTCATCAATTTTGGGTAAAAAAAAATCATCAGCCACATACCCATCATATTGCCACTTTTTGGCCCATCATGATCTTGCACATACTCCCCTCATCCTTCTATTATTTCTATCTACTAACTTATTCTATTCTTCATTTTCTTCTTTCTTACTTTTTCCAAAAAACTACCGCTCAAGTTTAGATTCAACCATCAGAATTTAATTCACTACTAGAAAGATTAACTAGCCATTGTGGATGTTAGACACGAAAAAGGGGAGTGGAAGATCCCAATGATTCTCTTCTAACACTGCATTAAATGCATTCGGTCATTCTTGCTCAAGATTAGTAATTCCAATACTCCCCATTAATCTTGAGCCTTTCTTTTTTCATCACCATTGGAAATTTTTGGAGCAAACTTGTTTTCATCTATTATGTGTTCTAGAGTTGTCTCGCCTAGACTTGTTCAGATTTTTGGTGCATTTCTATGTTTCTAGAATTAAAATTCCAGAGCTTTCTGTCATCCCAATCCTATCCCTTAGGTGTTGAAAGCAATATTTTCTCAATGGTTTAGTAAAAATATCTGCAAGCTACTGCTTAGACCTACAAACTTTTATTTTAATTTCACCATTCTCAACTAATTATCTTATGAAATGATACCCGATTTCAATGTGCTTGCTTCGTCCATGAAAGACGAGATTCTTCATCAAGGCTATTGATGAAACATTGTCATGAGATATAGTTGTTCCATCCCTTTGTTCTTCCTTCAAATATGCTAAGATCCCCCTCAGCTAAATAGATTGACATTTTGTTGCATTCACTACTATATATTTGGCCTCAGTTGTAGATAGAGAGACTATGGGTTGCTTCTTGGAAGCCCATGAAATGACTCCCAAATCCAAGTGAAACACATATCCAGAAGTGCTCCTCCTATCATCTACACTTCCTGCCCAATCACTATCTGTGTGCCCAACTAGCTGAAAATCATTTGATACACTAAAAAATACCATATCCTTTGGTTCCATTGACATACCTCGGGATTCTTTTACCTGCTTGCCAATGTGACTCTTTTGGAGTCTCCATGAACCTAGAAATCAAGCTTGTCACATACATCAAATCAGGTCTTATTGTTTTCAAATACATGAGGCTTCCAACCATGCTCTTGTAGAGGGTTGGGTTGACATCACTACTGCTATCCTTTTTGCTTAATTTTAGACCTATAGCTATTGGGGATGGAGTTGGTTTGCTGTCCAACATTCTAAATCTCTTCAAAATATTTGTTGCATACTTTTCTTGAGAGATAAATATACTATCATGCATTTTATTACTTATATGCCTAGAAACTACCTCAAGAGAACTAAGTCCATCATTTCAAATTATCTTTTCATGGCCTCTTTAAAGTCAGCAATGAGGAAATCATCATCCCCGATGAAAACTAAATAATCAACATACAAGACAACAATTAAAATATTACCATTAGCTATCTTAATGTAAAGAGTAGGCTCACCATCACTTTTGCTAAAATAATTGCTCAACAAATATGAGTCAATCCTGTTGTACCATGACCATGGTGATTGCTTCAGCCCATAAAGAGCTTTCTTCAGCTTGTATACCTTGTTTTCTTGCCCTAGGACTTTGTAGCCAAGTGGCTGCTCCACATATCTCTTCTTTCAAAACTCCATTTAAGAAGGCTAACATTACATCCATTTGAAATACTTTCCATTTGTGTTGGGGTGTAATTTCTATGACTGTCCACATGGTTTCCATCCTTGCAATCGAAGCATATGTACCATCATAATCTCTCCCAAACTATTGTTTGTACCCCTTGACAACTAATCTTTCTTTATGCCTCTCTATTCTTCCATCAACATTGATCTTGGTCTTATAGACCCACTTAACTCCAATGACTAATTTTCCTTTCGATAAATCAGTGAACTTCAATGTCTTCTTTCTCCCTATATTGCATCTATTTTCTCATCCATATCTTCACATCATTTCTTTTCTTTCACAACGTCCTCCAAATAAATTGGATCACTATGAGAAAATAATGCAAAATTCATTCTTTCATCAAATTCTTCATCATAGTTCTCATTTTGGTAGATCTCCCTTAGACTCTTGGTCCTTTTCGGCATTAGGGAGGTGAGAGTGGGGTTTGTAATCTCACTACTAATGTTTCTTGACTACTAGACTGATAAAGAAGACCAAGCAGGGTTAGTGCAAGATCATGGGGGTCCAAACTAGGCCTCTAAGTGGTGATAAAAATTCAGAAAATTAGAGTTAGAAAACTTGACATAAAAATTTGAATAGGTTATTAACATAATTTGAAAAATATGTTAGAACAAAAGTTGTAGCAAATTGAATGTAGTTTCTAGGCTACTAGTCCTCTTTTGGAAGAAACTAAATTTGTTTTGAGAAAATTTGAAACTTCAATGCAGTGGTACTAAAGTTTTTAGGAATAAGATAAGAAGCAGGTGTATGTCTACCCACCCTAAGTACAAGAAAAAAGTAATCTTTTTGTTTTGAATTTTTCAATATAAGCAGAGGACACATGCCCGAATGTGCCAGATTTATTTTTGTAATTTTTTTCCATGTAAATAATTAGTTATGATCCTTTTATTAGAACTTTTTAGAATTATTAAAACATTTGTGTCTGACCACCATAACTTGGATAAAAATTTATGAAATTCAATTTTTTTAATCATATAGTATGCGAAGTATAGAATGTGGTGCATCTTATAGATTCAAAAAATATTAAGTAGTTTGAAAGTTATAGAATTTTTTCATTCAGCCTATCAATCGGGACTTTAGATGTAATGTAGGTAGAAAATCAATAATAATTATTTATTAAATTCAAAATAATGCAAAAGTTATATTGGCGAAAAGCTGACAATTTTTTGTATAAACCATTTTCGTTTAATGAAATTCAGATAAAAAAAAGTTGTCAGCCACAAGGGATAACTTTGAAAAACTAAGAAAATTTTCAAAACATGATTTTTGGGTTGACTTTCCAGGTCAAGCAATCCCAAACCAAATCCCGAGCCAACATCTGTTTTGGTTTGGTAATACCAAACTGAAATGGATATCCATTTATAATGGATATCCTTTTTAAAATGGATATCCTTTTTAAAATGGATATCTGTTTCAAAATGGATATTCATTTTATTTTTTCAAAATGAATATTCGTTTAGAAAGCGACAACCAATTTTTTTTTTTTTTAAAATGGATATCCATTTGAAATGGATATCAATTTTGAAGAAACAAAATGGATATCCATTTTGAAGACCTGAAAAACCCTCTTTAGTAAAATGGGAATAACTTTTACATTTCTTATCGAAATTTTGACTTTTTTTCGGTGTTTGAAAGGTGATTGAGAGTTCTATGCAATGGACTAGGTGGTGTTTCTATATTGTACACAAAAAAATAATTATAATAACTTTAACTTCATATTTCATTTTTGAAACATCAAATGCTCACTACTTTGGCATGCAAAGTCTCATTTTAAATATTTTTTGTAACACTCATCTCAAAATACTTGAAACTTTAGAAAAAGTAATGAATAATGAAATATTTATATTTTTTGTAGTAAAGAAATGAAAAAATATTCATAAATCATCATATCTCTCTGTCCCTTTCTCTACGTCTTTATATATCATTATGTCTCCCCTTAAACTATGGGCATATCCCTCCCTCCTTTCTTCTTTCTTTATCCCTCTTTATACCTTTCTCTCTCTCCTTGAGCTCTAGACCTATCTTTATACCTCTATCTCCATCCTTCTCTCT
>VDFB02137365.1:15413378-15443270 GCA_007258455.2 Sequoia sempervirens
AAGGCCTCATTAAGTAAATTTATCATGAATTAATTCCATGTCATGTAAGAGGTCATTTTTTCTATGGTGTAGGTTGAATATTCATTTGCACCCGATACGATCTATTTGGCATACATTTTGGGAAAATATTTTGTCTACTTCATCCATATTGTCGAAGACTAGAATGCCAAAGGTCGTATTGATTGAATGGGATGACAAATATACCAATACTCTAATATCATGGTCAATTATCTTTTTATTAGAGTGGTAGCACTCTCGACAGGATATTACCAACTCCAAAGCTATAAGTGCGGGAGGGAAACCAGTGGTTTTAGCTAGGACACTCTTCCTAATTTTCAAGGCCTTATCTATTTTGGGGTTTAGCATAACCCTCTCCCTAAATTCATCTATACTAACTTGCCCAAAGTCAGTATCTAAGATCGTCTCCTAGCTGGAGGTGATCTTTGAAATGTGTTCAACTCTATGAAACTCGTACTTCATTTTCTCTTTCTCTTCATTTCTTCGAGGAGTGCGAGCAAGATTTTTTCATTTGTCAGGTTTCTTCACTACTTCTCAGTAGGCCCCAAAATAGGTTTCGTAAATCCTGCATACACAAGATGTAATAAGTGCGCTTACATATAAATGCAAGTGAATATTAGTCAAATCATCCAGATCGGTTGTTAGATCATTAATACATTATCAAAAGAGCATAAAATTAATCATCATTCAACATTTGGAGCTTATTTGGGTCATTCAGGGAATTGAGAGCCCAAAGATGTAGGTTTCCCCTAGGTGGAAGCCATCAAGGTGAAGGAAGTTGAATAATGTCCCTAGTGCCATGGAATCCCACAGGTGTCCACTTGCTGTAAGATTTCTGCATTGTCTGTCAAGAGGGAAATTTTCTCAAAAAGTTGTTTGACATGTGAGAAAATGAGTCACAAGATAGTTGGTGTTATTAGGCTATGCCTCGATGCTTTTGTAGGTTTGGGTCATGCAAGTGTAGGGAGGTTGAAGGGAATTCGGGGATAAACCAATAGATAGCAGCGTTTACGGGATGAAGACTCGTTGGAAAAGCTCCACATTGCGAGACCCATGGGTACTTCATACATAGTGAGTTAAGCCTTGGAGTTTCAATCCTTTGGGAGATGCAAAAGGGAATTAATTCATGTGGGATGACATGGGCATACGACCATTTGAGGAATAGAAATGGAGTAGTAGCCATCTCTAGGTGGTTTCCCGTAGACACCATCCCATAATTGTTTTTGACTTATTATTTTGGCTTGGAAGATTCCTTAAGATGGGAAGGAAACAGGGTAAGTGGAGCCCACAATGTGGGCGGATGGGGTGGATTTGTCATTAGGCAATGGTAATCGAAGGATGGCGAGTTACATGCAATGGCCTGCAACGATTTCAAACTTAGAGAATTTTACAGACCCGGACAACAGTGAGAGAAGCAGATCCCACAATGTGGGTAGATGCTAGGATTTGGCCATATGATAATGACACTCAAAAAGTGGACTCTTGATGATGCCCATCTGCACAGACTATCCTGCATGGGCACTTTGAACTCACCGAATTTCTAAGTGTTAAGCTTATAAGTTTCATGGTGAAACTAGGGGTAAAACCTACAATGCGGAAAGCCATCAAGGTGAGGTCGCTAACCAGCAGTGATAGAATAGGGGCCACCTGCAATGGGGAACCTGCATGGGTGCTCCCGAAATGAGCTAACAACTTAACTGTTTCTCGAGGTTCTTTCAAATTTTATTAAGAATGGATGGAGCACTACTGTGGGTTGCAAGGGTTTGTCTGCCCTAAGGAGAATGACAAGGGTAAAGCAAGAATCTGCATGAAGGCAACTATAGCTTTTACACATTTAAGATGACATCAAGGGTTTGAATGTTAGAGGTAGGTCACTTGCATAATTTTTTAGTACCACCAAGTGTGAACTAAAATTTCTTTCAACAATTTCAACACTTTTCAAAACCCTAATACCTTTGAATTTAATCGTGCACAACAAAGAATAAGGTGTGCCTACATTTGAGACCATGTGCAATGCAAAGAAAATATGATATGATTTTGTTGAATAATCTTTGCATGGGCTAGAGCTCTTATTTCACTGTTGAAAATTTGAAAACCAAGGATGAAAATGACTGGTTTGACCCCCCTTTATATAGGAAAATTGTCATTAATAATGTGCAATAAATTATGCTACAACAATGGGTAGGGTAGATGGGGTTTGCAGAAACCTGATTTGGCATGGCCATCGATGGAGACTTGGATGGTGAGGGATAGTATGAAGCCTGCCATGTAGGTGAAAGCCCTAGGTTAGTCGCTAATTAGTAGTGAAGTAGCAAAGGCTACCCATGAAGGGAGACCTGAAAATGTCGGTCCCAAGGGGCCAAAGGATGCTAGGGAAAAATACCAAAGGAAACCCACAAAGGGAATTATGCAAAAGCAAAATGACTTAGCAAATTTGAAGTGGTGATTTTGGCCATTGATAATGTGATGAATTTATAGCATATGACCATCTTAAGCTCAAAATTAGGGGCACATAAAACAAGATAGAGGAAAAAATGACCCAGCGAAGGAAAAAGGAAAGAGGGGATCCCTGGTCTGAACATGGCGTGTATGCAATAGGTACAACAAGTATGATCCCATGTCAAACTCACACTAAAGTAGATATTCAAGACACATATGCATGCAAAAATGACAAAGATACATAGTCATACAATGTCAAAGAATAAAATAAAGAAAAAAAAGAAAAAAGAGGGGTGGCTCAAGCCTTGACATTATATCCAACTTGATGTGGATCACATCTCAGTTGTTTGTGCAAAACGCGTGCTCACTCTGTGGTAGTGGAAGATCAGGTTCTCCACTAGGTGAGTTTTCCCAATGGGTGGCTTAGTGAGAAAGTCATGCCTATGTGTCAGTTCTCATCATATTATGCATACCAAAGCTATTCCTCTAATAACTTCAATAGGGTGCCACAAAATGAAACTTTAAGCTTATGAACAACATGCAAGTAAAGTTTTTTGTTCAAAGGGACCTTTGCTTAGTTCATGTAAAGGTCACTTCTTAGGGAACATCATTCCTAATGTCTCCTAGAGAGGACAAGTCAAAGAAATATCATGCTCTTGGAGGAAACCAAACCCAATGACACCACCAAGAAAAGGATGCAATTAGAAGAATAAATAAAATCACGCAAATAAATATAGGTGTCGATGTATGCCCCCACTTTAAAGATATTGCGAACATCATTGTTGTGAAAAATCTGATTTAAAGTAGAAGAAGATATGAGAGCATATTCAGAAGGCCCTACGCCAAGTCATATGTTCTCGAATGAAACTACATCATGGATAAGGGGTTACCCCCATAATGCAATAATAAAGATAACTCCATATGTCACATGTGAGCCAACTTCAGGCATATCATCTACTTCCCAACATTGCTCTTATATATACATGGAAGGTGGTCAACTAGCCAAAAGAGACAATGACAAGTACCATATGAGGACAAGGCTACCTAACCCCTTACCCCCACTTAGTGAAAGACAAGGATGAGCTGAGGTGATTGATGAGAAACATGAAAATAAATATCAATTATAGGAACTAGGTGCTTCAACACAAGGAAGAGCACCACAATCCTTAAGATGTGGAATTTTATTACTAAAAGCCTTACATTCATTAGTAGAGTGAGCATGAACTCTATGATATGGAAAAAATGAATTCTTGTAGTAAAATTTCTTTTGTGTTCTTGGAGGGAGAGATATCAAATGGTCTTGGTGGAGTCTCGACAAGATACCCTCTTAATCAATGGTAGAGGATGTTCCTTTATTTTCTGAAAAAGATATCCCTTGCTTAGTATGAGATGTAATACTTACACAAGTCTCTTTAGATTGTGAAATTATTTTCTCTCCTTGAAAGGAGGGTGTAAAATCTAATGAATTCCAATCGTTACTAAGAGATGTCCTAGGAGTGCTTTGTGTGATTACATTAATGTTAAGTGAATACTTCTTTGTTTCTTTCATTTATTTTTTAAGGAAAACAACCATGATCACTAGCTTCTATCAATTCAGGATGCACTTATGTTAAAGTTGGCTTAGAAGAATCCTTTGTAAGAGTGTCGATATTGATTGAAGGCTTGTTTTTTTCTTTCAAGGGATAATGACCAAGATCACTAGTCATTCCTTGTGTGTTATGCTCTATAGGGATTCATATACCTTGTTCTCTAGAACCACATCCATTTCCACTATACCCAAGTTATTTCATAAGTTGATAACCTCTACCATTAATATTTTTCATTTCTTTCATATTTGATGGTTGCTCACAATGAACTTCATCAAAGTTTGTTGTGGAATTTTCTTCCTCTTCTAAAGTGGTTGAGGTGGATGCTTTCGAATTTTGTGTTCACATTACCACTTTTTCTTTTCCCTTTCGAGACTCTTTATTTATGATGTTGTATTCTCCCATGAATGTATATGTGAAATATAAAGAACCCCAATCATCTTCTAATAACTTCATGAATTTTTCAATATTGCTCTCTTTTTCGTTCTCTTGCATGGGTTCCACTTGTGTAGTTGGTGTCAATTTCTTCAAAGGATCTCATTTTTCTCTCTCAACAATAAAAAAAAAAGGTTTAGGATCATCCTTGAGTGTGTAAATTTTCTTTTCATAGATGTAATTCATTTTATGAAGAAGAATAGAAGGTGTCCCATTCATTGCATGAATCCATGGCATTCCTAAAAGAATATTATAAGAAAGATCATGAGGCATAACTTGCACCAAAGTCTATAAGAGGACCTTTCCAACATTAATAGGTAATGTGATGAATCCAAGTGGTTGTTTTCCTATATTATCAAATTCATGGATATAAAAAGAATCATGGATAATATCACTCTTATCCATATTAATCTTCTACAAAAGGCTCACCCTACACATATTAAGGGTCAAACCATTGTCAACAAGGTTTCTTTTTATCCCAAGTCTATTAACATAGGCTATTATCATGAATGCATCATGTCATTTTTGAACTTCCAATGAGGGTAACTCATCTTTATGGAAAGTAATGTCTAAGTTGAGTGTCTAGTTACAACTTGAATTTGGGCTGCCACAACATTTTTTTGCACATTAGGAGAAGTAGGAACTTGTTATAAAGAACTTTGAAGCATGTTATGATAACTAGGTGAGGCTTGAATAAGGTCCCATAAGGATATCTTAGCCGGAGTATTTTTAAGTTGTTCAACAAGATCATACTCCTTTCCACTTTGTAATGGAAAGTGAGGAGCACTAGGAAAGATATGTTGAAGTAATGGGAGGGATGTTGGAGGTGCTTACAGTCTTGGTTGCAGATTATTCCTAATGTTATATATGTATGAGCAATGGTATTGTAACTCGATTGTTACGAAACATTATCATTATCAAGTTTCCTTTTAGATGGTTCTAAGATAAGTACATGTTTATTTTGAATTTGAGGTTGTTGTGAGGTTGGATAAATGATAAGTTGAGGCTTAGGTGCTCTAATAATTAAAGGATTTGTAGTAGGTCTAAGAATTAGAGGACTTGAGGGAGTCCTAATGTTCATGACCTCAACACACTTATCCTTATTTTTTTGATTTCTTAGTGAAGGAGAGTCTAATGTCACTTCATCATCTTCATCTAAGGAAGCCATATTAATATTGTTTTAAAGGAATGTGCCAATGATGTCATTTTATTTCACCATGATATCTTCCCTAGTAGGAGAGTTTTTAGGAGAGCTACAAACTAGATGTTCATGACATTCAATGTTTGGTTCTTCTAAATTGACTTCATCACAAGTAAGGGAGTTATCAATGGTTGGATTTTTTTTCTTATAAATTATGGAATTCTCTTGTCCAATAATGTTTTCCCGAGGGGAAGTGAGAGAAATAGGATTGTCATAAATTTCATTTCTTTCATCTTCTAACACCAAAATATCTTCTTCACAAATAGTAACTCGATATTAGGAGAAGGCCAAATTAATTGTTTTGATTGTCCATGATTTCATCCTTTTTCGCTAAGGTCTCATTCTCTTGTGCCATAATATCTACCCTAGTAGGAGAGATTTCAAGAGGTTCATCACATTCCATGGTTATATTTTGTAAAGTAACTTCATCACAAATAAGGGAGGCATCAAGGGAAGAAAAACTATGATTTTCATGCTTACCAATGATTGGATCATTTTTTTCAAATAGATCTTTCCAAATTTTATGGACAATAGGAAGGAGAGAATTAATGTTATAATGATCAATAATTGGATATCTTAACACCAAAATATCCTCTTCACAAATTTTATTTTCATGATTTTCCACTATTGCATCCTCTTTCACTAAAACACTCTCACCTTCAATGGAGATTAGGTAAAATAATGTCAATGATATCATATTCTTGTGTCATAATATATTCCTAAGGGAGACGAGGAGAGGGAAAAAAAAAATTCCATGACGCTCAATGATTTTATCTTTTTTCACCAAGATACATTCATGACCAATAGGAGAGGTATTAGGAGAACAGCAATTATGGTTTTCATAATTATCTACATTTGCATCTTCTTGTATCATATCATCCTCACAAATGGGAGAGATAATAGGGTTTAAGATAGGAAAGGGTGGTATTAAGGATTGTGTTAATGGTTTGATTCTCTTGCTCTAAGATGTTCTCATAACTAGGAAAGATAGTAGAAGCATGGATAACATGTTTCTTAATGACCTCATCTCTATGCTCTACATTGAACTCATAAGAGGGGATGTTGTATTTATGCAATCCATTCTTAACCATATCAAAACCAAATCTCTTAAAAGGAAATATGCTAACATGAAAAAGTAAGCTATCTAACTTATGTAATGCTTCAAAAATGTAAACAAGTATCCTATAGATCTAATGATTTTAAATAATGAAATAATTTTTTGGAATGATTTAAAAATGAATACACTAAATGGATGGTTTGACCTAGATACATAAAACATAAATTCCTAAGACTTTCTAGACTAGTATAGTAGGTTACCAACAAGCCTAGGAAGTGCAAAAAATCACTAGAATTCTTAGAAAAGTTGTTTCTTGTAGGCCTCCAAGGATTCATTCGCCCAATGGCGAATGGGTCCTGGTACGCTTTTTAAGGAGAGTCTGAATCAGAAGTTGTAGCTTCTGAACTTTAAAATCCTACTACCCTCGTATCCTTAATAGGGAAACATTTGACCTATGGTGAATGGGTCCTGGTACAAGATTTTTTAAAATTGAAAAGTTTAATTTCAAGGTGATTAGATGTATTCTCTATTTCAAGTTTCAAACTAGTATTTTTGTTACAAAATTTTCTAGAACTTGATGTTGAAATGCAAGTAAAACTAATGACACATGATGAACTATATGATATTTTTTGAAATGAAAATTTGATCCAATTTTAAAATATGAATGATGAAAATTATACTAATATGAAAACACTATGCAAAATTAGTCTAACATTATGTAATTTTTGTTGAATTTTCAAATTTAAAATGAATGCAAAATGCAATTTTATACATAAAATGCAATGCAAACTAATGCAATTTTGACAACCATAGATGAATGCAAACTAATGCAAATCCTAGATCTAGGATTTAAATGGACTCCAATTTTTAGAATTTTTATGTACATGGTTGGTATCAAAAAAATGAAACATAGGAAAAGAGCTTCACCATAATGAGATCAAAATGATGAACCTAATTTTCACTAGTATTTCATTCAAATATGAGGGTTATAATAGAAAAATGAGAATCAAAAATCAAACCTAAAAAATCAAGAAATCAAAAGGAAGGTTCTAAGAGGGTAAAATGTTGTGTACCCATTGCAAAAATTTATTTTTCAGGCCTCACTGAGGACTCATTCACCCTATGGCGAATGGGTCCTTGCTAGGGTTTTGGAAAATCTATTTTTAGGTTATGTTCTTCAATGTACGCACTCCCAAATTCTAGTCTAAGACTGTTAGAAACCCCAAAATAAATTCTATAGCTCAATTTCCATGATTTTGATAGCTTTCTTAGCAACTCTAAAAGCTTTGACAAATTTTTCAATTTTTCTCTCCAAATAATCTTCAACCTAAAACTTGAAATCACACATCAAAAGAGAAGAAAATTTTATTTTCTTTAGAGAATAAGGGTTTTCTTTGGTCAAACCCCATTTTGGTAATTAAAACTTGTAATGAGACAATGGATAAAGGAATTCTGAATGAACATGTAACAACTCACAAAAGCTCAATTGAAACCTTAGAGTACAAATCAACAATCTTGCATGAAGTGACCTCAAAGAATGTAGATCTTGATCATAACACTTGATTAGAAACAATGTTTGAATAGGATGGTCAATGCTACATCAACACATTAGCTCAACACATGAATGATGCGCTATACCTTTTACATGATGAATGAATTTTGATTGATGCAATAATCTTCAATAATTCTAGCCTTGAATAAATTAAAAAATTTCTCTTGAATGCTTGATAATGCTCTTGTGAATATATTTCGCTCGCATGAAATCTCCTAGGATCATAGATGAAACATAGTGAAATGGCCTTGTATTTATACATATCTTAACATTAAAACCCTAAATTCAAGTAGCATAAGCCAACATCAAATCTAGGATTTGAAATCATTAATATACTACCAAAAACTTATTCCAAGGGGGGGTCCTAGGTCTAAGTGAGGATCCATTCACCATGTGGCGAATGGGTTCTAGCTAACTTAGCTAGGACACACTTTGGGGATTGGGAAATGTTATGTGAAAATATGGTCCTAGGACCTAGTGAGGACCCATTCACCAGGTGGTGAATGGGTCCTAGGTCACTAACCTAGGACACACACCTTAAAAAATTAAGTTTTGTCTTATGAAATTTATGCATGTCAGGTTTTATCATTCAAAATCTATAATTAATTAGTCTTGGATTTGAATCAAAGGGACCAATTAAGGAAAATTAACCTCAATTAATTAATAATGACCTAGATTAGTGTGAAAGTGTAAATATACACTTTACAACATTTGAACTAAGGCACCATTAAGTCCATTTAGTCTAGAAGGACCCTAAAATTAATGTGAATGTGTACAACACATTACAACACTAAATCAAGGAATAATTAAGCTCATTTTATTATTAATTATTCCCAAGTTAAGTGTGAAAAAGGGATACTTTTTTTGACACTACAGTTATTAGTAAATCAAGTTGTTGAGGAGACCAAAAGGGAAAACAAATCATTCTAAATTCTAACCTGTTGAAAGATGAAGATTATAATAATGTTATTTTTACCTTAATAGAAATTAATAAATGGTTACTGAAAAAATAACTCATAAATTTAAAAGTGGAACAAAAATGTTAAAACCTAGTCTAAATTCTTTCAAACAATGGGAAAAAGGAGAGAAATGGATTACAAAATAAGGAAAATATCCTCCAAAAAAGCCTAATCAACTTGGAACATAGCCTTGAAGAAAACCTTGAGAAAGTAGATTTGGATGAGGAATTAATTATCTAAAAGAATACTTTAAGAAGTATGCAAACAAATTAAATTCAAGGTTTAAAAAGAGGGAAAAAGTAAATTGTTAAAATAATGGGGATAAAGGCAACACAAATCTTCTTCAACTACATTAAGGAAAAAGGTATTAAGGATAAAGTAGAATTCTTATGGGATGAGGATAGTCCAATCTCTAACCCTAAAGAAATTCTAAATCAGTTCATCCTCTTCTATAAAAATATTTTTTCCTTAGAATGCCAAGGTGACCACTCCCTTAAATCTAGAGACTTATATAAAAAATGATTTCCTAAATTAATTTATGGGGACATGATTGTCAATTTGAGAAAAGAAATAACTAAAGAGGAAATAGAACTCGCAATTTAAATCTTCAACAATGATAAATCCTTGGGGCTTGATGGCCTACCTATTGAATTTAATAAAATAAAAAAATCTAAATTGGATATATGAAGATTTGCTTCTTGTATACAATGAAGCAATTTCTAAAGGTTCCCTTGGTGAAGAACCAAAAAAAATTATAATTAAATTAATTCCCAAACATGGGCACAAAAACTTGATAAAAAATAGAGTCCAATAACTCTCATCATTCTATCTTATAAGATTCTTACAAAATATTAGCCTTAATATTGAGAGATATTATCTCATTAATTATCTAGTACACTCAAATTGGCTTCATTAAAGGAAGGTATATACTTGAAAACCTTATCACAATTTGGGAAGAAATCGAATGGGTTAGGACCATAAATAAAAATGTTGGAATGTTTCTTTAGGATTTTGGAAATTCTTACGCCATAATTGAATGACCCTTCATAGTGAAAGCTCTTGAGGCCTTTTCGTTTCACAAGGAATTTTGTAAAATAGTGGGCACTCTTCTATAAGATGTGAATACTCAAATTTATTAAGAATGGGAACTTGTCCAAATCCATTACTCTCCATAGTTTGAAGGAAAGGATGCCCTCTAGCACTATCCCTATTTGTGATTGCATCCAAATCCATATACTACATCCTAATGGATGACTTGGTTGGCCTTCAAGCTAAAGGATTAAAACTACCTAATTATCAAGAGATAAATAACATCCACTTTGTAGATGATACTACATTATTTGCGAATTTGGATAAATAGAACATTGATTTCTTAATGCAGAAGTTGAATCTCTTTTGTGATGCCTTTGGAGCTAAGATTTCTAAAATAAATTCAATAATGTTGAGCTTGAATGACACTCCCATAGACTGGTTTTCTAGGTATGAAATACAATGGGGGGCCCAAATAATCAAGTAAGATACTTGGGTATCTCATTTTCAATTAACCCCAACCTAAAAGAAATGTGGAACTAGACCAAAGCTAAAATTGAAAAGAAAATTAAAAGTTGGAATAAACTCTACTTATTAGTAGCTAGGAGAATCCAAGTTTTCCAAAATACTCTCTCATCATATATAATTTACTTTTCCTCGGTTTGTCTTTTTAATAGTTATCAATTGGAAGAGATTCAAAATAAAATAAGGAACTACCTATAGTAATATGGGGAGGGGACAAAGAAGAAGCACGTTGTCAAATGTGATTGGTGTAGTAGGAGTAAAGACTTGGTTGGACAGGGGTTAAAGGATTTTAAAAACCAACTTATCACACTTGCAATGAAATGGATCATAAATGTTTGGGAAGGTGAAGAACCATGGAAATTTAAAATATAACATCCAAAAAGTGTACCGAAAAAGGAAAAAAATAGGGAAATACTCCACTTAGTGACTCCTTAATAGGAATGTTCCATGTCCTACAAAATGGTTCAAAATGTGTTGGAAACAATTTGGAAGGCATGGAAATAGGTAAGGAGCCTAATAGTGAACAATGATAATAAGGTATGTCCTAACAAATCAATTTGGTGGAATTCAATTCATAAAAAAAAAAGCCTCTAACCTTACTACAAGGTTGTTCAACCAAAGCTTGGGCCAAGAAATGCATTATTTTTTTTAAAGAAATTTGTGATGGATATCTTAATTCATGGGTGAATCTAAGTAACGAGTATGGTCTCCCTCATACCTAATGGAGAACATACTCACTATTGAGAGAGTCCTATAAAGCATTATTCTTTGAAAAACATAATGAAGGTTGTTGTACAATTAATTCTTGTGCAAAACTAACCAATTACAAATGGAAAGTTGGTAGGAATTTCTTTAAGAGGAATTCTAAAAAGTTATACAACCTGATGTGTAACTCAAATGTGATTATGGATAACTATTCTAATTTAATTTGGCTTATTCTAGAATCTATTGAAATTCTTTGGATGATATGGAAAGCTAGGAATGAGGAAATTCTTTGGATGAAAGTTTTAAGGAAGGGTGAGAGTACTTATTATGTCAAATAGAAGGCTAACTTTTCACAATCTCTCTATAAAGGTTACTATGGCATTGGAGGTGTCCAAAGATAAATTTGAAAAAGATGGGAAAGGGAGAAAAAATGGAAATAAAGAAGGATGAATTAATGTATGTAAGGACCTAGCATTACATGATAGAAGGAAACATATAATGTAACCTATCCTTCAAAAAGGACTGCATGGAGTTTCAAGTCAATTACAACAAGAAATATAAAATGGAAGAAAATAAAAAGATTAGGGGCCCCAATTTCCATGAGAATCATGATGAAGATGAAAGTGTTGAAGTGTTCAAATCTAACTCAGAAATTTCTAAAATAGACCCCCCCTTGGGATGCTATGATTGTGACAAATGCAATGAGAGCCACAATTTATAGTGTTGCACACATATAATGTTGTTCATTTAACTCGTTTTTACTTTTAAATCATTACAAAATGTACTTGTATATTGTATATAAAATTTAGCATCAAAACATGAACTACCAAGTTCGTTAATCAGTCATAATGCTAATATAAAAATACAATAGTCTCTTTTTAATATTTATAGACTATCTTTAACATATCTAAAATTTAAGTTAAAATGATTAAATCTACATTGACATTAAAAATTCCTATGGATATAGATAGTCCTCATTCAATTCATCCCACTACAACCAATGGATTATATTGACCCACACAAATAACATAACATGTAGAAATTAATAATTAAATAATCATACTCACAATAAAAGTGAAAAATTCATACTTGTCATCACAATAATAACCAATAAACTAAGATAACAAAGAACATAATTGTTGATGTGTTTTTTATGTACTTTTCAACACAGGCAGTGCGTAGGTGCACTACCTCTCTTGAAAGACAATCTTCCACAATCAGATTCCAGAACACTATCCCAAGGTCTCTCGGATGTCAGGTCATGACAGTGCTTAGATACCTCAGTAGTTTGATGTGATTTGCTAGAATCACAAGGCAGACTTACGGATGAGTTACAAAGCATGGAAGTTGGGTTTGCAAATGCAGTTTCAAAGTGTTGGAAGTGAATGAACAGTGGCTGTCCACTCAAAATAGCAAGCTGAAACTCATCAAGTTCATCAGATTTAGCTTCATGGTGATGCTTTGGATCCTACTCTAACCAAGGATAAAAAAACACAGCAAAAGGAGAAGGGTTAAGAAAGCTATTCTAATCTTAAGCTATGAATGAATAGTAACAATGGTGGCTGCTAAAGTAGACAGGCTTCATAAACTGGGTTTTGCTTGACCAAGAGAAACCTATAGCTACACAGAACCAATGCAATCTCCTAAGGTCTGCTGATTTTCAGATTGCATAAGCACATCATGAACATGCAATTGAACTAAGTTGCAGCATTACAATAAAGAAGCCCAGGCTAACTTTGCACAACAGTTTGTCATCAACAAGTGCTAAAAGTATGGGCTAAAAGCTCATCAAATACTAAAATAGCAATTTCCATTATCACCTCCATTCAAGAATCTACATTAAAACTAACATGGAAGGAAAAACCATGCATGCAAGATAAGATTTAAATCAAAGAAAACATCCATAAAATCATGCAATGTTGTCTTCTATTGTTGCAAATGCTTTTTACAACAGCTCTCCAACTCTTACAAATGAGGGGCAAGCCCCTATTTACAGTTTTCCAAAGCCCAAATGAATGGCTAGGATTGAATCACAATGAGTGGCTCAAATTCAATTACATTAGGGTTTCACCTACCCCTCATTATCTAGCAATTTAAAATACATTCCTTGTCTTTTCCCTGTTATGTCATCTAGTGACAGTCACTGTAGCAATTTTGTCATTTAGCTGATTTCCCTTTTCCCTATAGCTAAAACTGCCTGAAAGTTGTCTTTTGCTTGATGTGCTTGTAGTGTTATTCCTATGATCAAACGATTTCGTCGATGATTGGCATCAATGGATTGGTGGCCCTTGATCCGGGTAGAAAGCTCCTTAGAAATCATCATCATCTAGAAAAAAGGGTAAGACAACTCCCTTAATGGGCCTCTTCGATAGACTTACGGAAGGCTTTGGACTTTTGCAAACACGAAGTGTCGTAAGTGCATTTATACATGAGTTAAAGAAAATGTCAGTCAAACTTACAAATTTCTGGGAGATCTATCCATGCATCATCAAAATATCTTGATATTCATATTTGGAGCTCATTTGGACCATAAACATTAATGTGTGCTTCAAGGGGGTGCGAGCGCCAGAGGGCGGAAAGACGTCAGAAGAAAGCTAGAAGGCAGACAGCGGACGGAAGCCAAAATAGCCAGGAAGAAAGCGGGCTCCCAGATGTTCAAAACACCCGAGAAGGAGGCGGGCTCTCGGATGTTCAAAACAGCTGAGAAGAAGGCGAGCTCCCAGAAATGGCCATGGAGGACCCGGGTTTCGGAGGCCGGAAGGGAAGTGGCCATCGGAAGTTCCAAAACGGCCACGGAGAGGTGGAGCCCTGGAAATGACCACAGAGGGGCCGGGCTCCAGAGGCCGGAAGGAAGGCAGCCGTCAGAAGTTCCAAAATGGTGACGGAGAGGTGGAACCCCAAAAACGGCCACGGAGGGGAAATGTCCCGAAAACGACCACGGAGGGGCCGCGCTCCTGAGGTCGAGAGGAAGGCAGCCATCGGAAGTTCCAAAATAGCGACGGAGAGGCGGAACCCTGGAAACGGCCACAGAGGGGCCGGGCTCCGGAGGCCGGGAAGGAGGCAGCCGTCGGAAGTTCCAAAATGGCGACGGAGAGGCGGAACCCCGAAAACGGCCATGGAGGGGCCGGGCTCCGGAGGGCGGAAGGAAGGCAGTCGTCGGAAGTTCCAAAATGACGATAGAGAGGCGGAACCCCGAAAACGACCACGGAGGGGCTGGGCTCCAAAGGTCGGAAGGAAGGCAGCCGTCGAAAGTTCCAAAACGATGATGGAGAGGCGGAACCCCAGAACAGCCACAGAGGGGAAAAGTCCCGAAAACGGCCACGGAGGGGCCGGGCTCCGGAGGCTGGGTCGCCCTGAGCCAACGGATGTTCCAAATAGAAAAAGGGGGATGAAGCTCCGAAACCACCAAAACTTAACCAAACTTTGACGAAACCTTGGCAGTTCATTTACGCACTTCAAACACATCCTAGATCCAAAAAAGGGTGACCCCAAAGTCAAAAATGAGGAAACGGGAGTGATGGGGTTGCACGGATATTTCCAAACAGCCAAGGAGGAAGGGAATTCCGGAAGCAAAGTTTCGGAAGCATCGAAACTTTGGAAGTTCATTTACGCACTTCAAACACATCCTAGATCCAAAAGGGTGACCCCAAAGTCAAAAATGAGGAAACGGGAGCGACGGGGGTCAGGGATGTTTCAAACAGCCAAGGAGGAGGGAATTCCCGAGGGAAAGTTTCGAAACCATCAAAACCAAACTTTGACAAAACCTTGGCAGTTCCACCAACACATCCCAAATCCACCAAAAAGTTGACGCCAAAGCCAAAAATGTGGAAACTGGACTGACAGGGGTCCATGGATGTTTAAAACAGCCAAAGCAAGACAAAAGGTAGAAAGGGGATGGGGGACTTTATTTCTCCATGGATTTGAATACCCCAAGCAGGTGAATTTGGGTAGGGGAATTTGATCGTTTGAAGGCACATGACCAATTTGGGCTTGGAAATGGGGCACGCAAAACAAGACAGGAGCAAAGCAGCCTGTCGGGACTGAAAAAAGGGGGTCCCTGCCTACGGCGGGGCGTGTGTGCAAAACATGCACAGCAAATGGCGACTCGCTGGGAAAATACTCCAGAGCATTTTGATGACAAACTGGAATCACGAACCTAGAATCTCTGGTTTCAACCTTCATGCTAGGGAAAACAAACCAGACACCCAATCCAAAGGATCAAAACCACTAGCCAACCCAACCTTCAGTATGCTGAAAATCCAAGTGTGTACAATTGCATTAATTCCCATCCTTCAGTTGCTATAGAAACCCAAGCTCCGTCGAGTTAACCTATGTAGTTTATTCTAACTCCAAAAGCATCCGGGACATTGTCTTGCTGTCAGTCAGGCATCAATAGCCCCGACGAGGTTGTCGCTGTGATTCTCCTGAACATTGTTCTACTGCCAGCCGGGCGTCCATAGCCCTGGTAGAGTTGCTCAGATATTCGTGAAAAGTTGAATTTTCTTTTTCTTTTAATTTTCAATGTTTTCTTTATTTCTTTCTTTTATCTTTTCAGCTCTTTTATTTCAACCCGCAAGCATTGAAGCTCGTGCTCAGGGCTGAGAATCATAGTAGCACTGGAGCAGAATTTTAGATTTTTCACTTAACTAGACTTCACAAAAGGCCCTATAGTGACCGTCGAATTCTTAAGATGTGTAAGAGTTATAAGATTTCAAAATATGTTAGAGTCAGACTAAACCAACAATTTATCCTCTTTGAATCAAACATCTAGATCACTTGACACTAACAGAAGACCTTTACCATCCACTCCGAAGACTTGATTAGAGTTTGACAAAGAAATATGTAGAACAACCCCAGGTGATAAGTATGGTTGTTGTGCACACAGATGTGCCTAGCTAAAGCAGACAAACCCCGAGCAAAGCAACAACAAAGCAAAATAAAACAAAAAGAAAACGAAGCAAGCAACCTACACAAGCCAACTAACCTAAGGAAAGCAGGAAAGCAGAGTATTTACAAGAAACCTATACTACTCAAAAATGAGCTATGTACAAAGATATTTACAATGAACTATGTTCAGGCAGAGCGAGCTAACATTAACACTCATTGGATTTTGGAAAGCATGCACAAGCAAACAAGCAATCGTTATCGTTCTTAACCATGCAAATTTATTTTTATATTCTAAAAAAGGAAATTCACCATTGCAGCACTCAAGTTCAATAATGTCATCATGAAAAATCAGCAATTGAGGAGGCTCGTTGAACCCATGGTTAATCCATAAACATGTTTGTTT
The DNA here is from genome assembly GCA_007258455.2 of Sequoia sempervirens. NCBI lineage: Eukaryota > Viridiplantae > Streptophyta > Pinopsida > Cupressales > Cupressaceae > Sequoia > Sequoia sempervirens. The sequence goes on from VDFB02137365.1 coordinate 15,430,175, forward strand.
TCCCTCATTCCCATAATCAAAATAATAAGTGCAATTATGAGAAATAATAGGGGCAAGGAAGGATAAAACCTGGATGTCATCACACAGAGGTGGCAGCATTAGACAGTCGAGAGCGAGAATAACATCCTTGATCGTTGCATTGGCAGCCTTGGGCGGGTGCGGTGGAGGGTGCAGCACTTCAAACATTAAGCTGGCATAAGGTTGGGAGGACAGGGCAGCACATAGCTCTTCCAGTCCACCAATGGGATCTACAACCCTAGTTGGCAATTCTTCAAAAAGAAATACTTCTCCACATTGATCATCTACAAACTTGGGATCCACTTGGTTGCTGTCCTCGAGGGGCAACATGTTGTCTTGTCTCCTTCCCCAAGTATCAACCTCCTTTTCATGATGTTCAATGTCATGGGATGATGACATGCATGAATCTGTCTCATTGCAGCTCTCTGGTTGTGAAGGAAAATCTACAAAGATTGAGGTGAAAGGACCCTTAGTTGTAGCCCACGGTTGACCAAGCTCGTTGTATTTGTTGGCAGCCATCGAAACACCTCCACCTTTATCTTCTTCCTTTTGTTGTTCATGTATCTCCTCATGGCGCCCACTTGTTTCCTCTTGGTCACTATCGCTGTAAATAGAGAAGGAGCTCCTCTCCCAATCTAGAAACTCTAGTGCATCATTGTTCAAGGGCTCAAGAAGTATGTATTCATCACTACCATCTTCTGGGATGTGCTCTTCCTCAACATGAGCATACCTCTGTAATGCAACTCCCAATGGAAAGAAGTCATCAATTGATCGTACCTCGTCAAGGGGACCAAAGTCTACTGCACAATTTCCCTTTGAAGACTCGCCAAAAAGTTAATCGTCCATGGTACACAACTGCTCTTCAAGAGGAAGAACTTCTTGGTGACTGGTGGACAGCATTCCCGCTTGATCTACTTCATCGCTCAGAAGTCTGAGACTGTATTGTTGTCCTTCTATTGCTGCCCCAACATCCTCTTGAGGTCCACCTTTAGCCGCGTTGTCACTTGGCTCTGGCTCTTGGTCTTCTACATCAATATGGGCAGCAAGTAGAAGAGATCGGGTACTTGGCTGCCCCACTTGTCCTCTAACTTGTTCGATGGCCTCTTTGCATAGCTCACATACAAATTCAAAGTGCGATGAATCATGGAGTCGACACCAATTTGGGAGCAGTAATATCTCCAAATATACTTAGTATTTCAACTCAGTCCAATCCCTCGCTAGTCTGGAGACTAGTTGGTCATATCTATCCATGATCAGGTCCTCCTCATCACTTGAAAAAGAAGCATGATGGTAGACAACCATAGCGAGTGGTTGTTCCCACTCCCCAAAATCCGTATTTTTAGATTCTCGATCACTGCCATTTATGAAGGAGAGGTCTTCTGACCTGATTTTTCTCATGCTTTGATCATCTCCTTCTGCTTCCCCAAAGCTTTCAGCCTCCTCTTCTTGATTTTCAGCATTTGCGTTGGCTATCCTAGCATATACTGCTACAAATTCTATTAATTCATCTTCAATTTCTGTTCGTTCCTTTTCTTGAGTGGAGGACTGCTCTTCTTCAATAGAGGGAAAACCTACTAAATTGGTTACAATCAGATTTTCATCAATGCAACTTGTTGTCCCAAGACTTTCAGCTCCTCCCTCTTGGTTTTCATTTTCTATATCTGTTGTCTCAACACCAACTTGTGTCAAATTTCTTGGTTCATCTTTATTTTGTTGTCCTCCGGATGTTGACAACTCTTCTACTTCATTGGATAACTTCTCCTCATTGAGAGTTGGCTGCTCAAACTTGTTCGAACAACCCCTAGCTTGAGCGATGATTTTTGTGCATGATGAGCAAGTGAATTCAGAATGGGGTGCATTGTGAAATCTGCACCAACAAGACATTAATATTTCCTCCAATCTTGGTCCATCCTTGCTGCTCAAATTTTTCTTGATCAACTCCCTGAATGCCTTGGCTGCCATGGCTGTCAATTCTTCCTCTGAGTCTGCAAGGGCTAAACGCTGATATATTTCCCAAAAGGGAATTTCTCCCTGTAAGACCTTCTCAATTCTATCCAAGAATGTTAGACACCCCAATTCACTATGCCTGCAAGTGCAATGGATCCGACATCTATCCGCTAACACAAATTCCTGCAATGGCTTCTTCAGTCTCTTGTTCAAATTTGTATGCAACTGAGTGATGCTGATTTCCAAATGCTGCTCCATTTCAACTCAGCTCTTGTTTGCCTTTAAAAATTTTTGATTTTTGAATTAAAGAGATCTCCTATCTCAAATTTCTTCCTGAATGTTCTTTTCTCAACTTCCAACTTTTAGCTTCGTAGCCTCAACATGTCAAGCCCTCCTTCTAGCGCCGGTTCTGTTGATGTGTTTTTTATGCACTTTTCAACACAGGCAGTGCGTAGGTGCACTACCTCTCTTGAAAGACAATCTTCCATAATCAGATTGCAGAACACTATCCCAAGGTCTCTTGGATGTCAGGTCATGACAGTGCTTAGATACCTCAGTAGTTTGATGTGATTTGCTGGAATCACAAGGCAGACTTACGGATGAGTTACAAAGCATGGAAGTTGGGTTTGCAAATGCAGTTTCAAAGTCTTTGGAAGTGAATGAGCAAATTTGTCCACTCAAAAAGCAAGCTGAAACTCATCAAGTTCATCAGATTTAGCTTCATGGTGATGCTTTGGATCCTACTCTAACCAAGGATTAAAAAAATAGCAAAAGGAGAAGGGTTAAGAAAGCTATTATAATCTTAAGCTATGAATGAATAGTAACAATGGTGGCTGCTAAAGTAGACAGGCTTCCTAAACTGGGTTTTGCTTGACCAAGAGAAACCTACAGCTACACAGAACCAGTGCAATCTCCTAAGGTCTGCTGATTTTCAGATTGCATAAGCACATCATGAACATGCAATTGAACTAAGTTGCAACATTAGAATAAAGAAGCCCGGGCTAACTTTGCACAACAGCTTGTCATCAACAAGTGCTAAAAGTATGGGCTGAAAGCTCATCAAATACCAAAACAACAATTTTCATTATCACCTCCATTCAAAAATCTACATTAAAACTAACATGGAAGGAAAAACCATGCATGCAAGATAAGCAAAATCAAAGAAAACATTCATAAAATCATGCAATGTTGTCTTTTATTGTTGCAAATGTTTTCTACAATAGCTCTCCAACTCTTACAAATGAGGGGTAAGCCCCTATTTATAGTTTTTCAAAGCCCAAATGAATGGCTAGGATTGAATCACAATGAGTGGCTCAGATTCAATTACATTAGGGTTTCACCTACCCCTCATTATCTAGCAATTTAAAATACATTCCTTGTCTTTTCCCTGTTTTGTCATCTAGTGACAGTCACTATAGCAATTTTGTCATTTAGCTGATTTCCTTTTTCACTGTAGCTAAAACTGCCTGAAAGTTGTCTTTTGCTTGATGTGCTTGTAGTGTTGTTCCTATTATCAAACGAGTCTGTCGACGATTGGCATCAATGGATTGGTGGCCCCTGATCTGGGCAGAAAGCTCCTTAGAAATCATCATCATCTGGAAAAAAGGGTAGGACAACTCCCTCAATGGGCCTCTTCGATAGACTTGCGGAAGGCTTTGGACTTCTGCAAACATGAAGTGTCGTAAGTGCATTTATACATGAGTTAAAGAAAATGTCAGTCAAACTTACAAATTTTTGGGAGATCTATCCATGCATCATCAAAATATATTGATATTCATATTTGGAGCTCATTTGGACCATAAACATTAATGTGTGCTTCAAGGGGGTGCGAGCGCCAGAGGGCGGAAAGACAGCTGAAGAAAGCCAGAAGACAGACAGCGGACGGAAGCCAAAACAGCCAGGAAGAAAGCGAGCTCCCGGTTGTTCAAAACACCCAAGAAGGAGGCGGGCTCCTGGATGTTCAAAATAGCTAAGAAGAAGGCGGGCTCCCGGAAATGGCCATGGAGGACCCGGGTTCTGGAGGCCGGAAGGGAGGTGGCCGTTGGAAGTTCCAAAACGGCCACAGAGAGGCGGAGCCCCAGAAACGGCCACAGAGGGGCCGGGGTCCAGAGGCCAGAAGGAAGGTAGCCGTCAGAAGTTCCAAAACGGCAACGGAGAGGTGGAACCCCAAAAATGGCCACGGAGGGGCCAGGCTCCGGAGACCGGGAGGAAGGCAGCCTTCAGAAGTTCCAAAACGGTGACGGAGAGGCGGAACCCCGGAAACGGCCATGGAGGGGTCGGGCCCGGAGGCGGAAGGAGGCAACTGGCCGGAAGTTCCAAAAACGACGACGGAGAGGCGAATCCCGAAAAAAACGCACCGAGGGGCCATTCCCGAGGGGGAGCAACGTACTCGCCTAAGTTCCAAAACGCGATGGAGAGGTGCGAATCCCTAACAAACACGAGGCGACTGGTGCCTGGAAGGAATTACCGGAAGTTCCAAAACGCGTTTAAGAGGCGAACCCCGAACTGCCACCGAGGGGAAAAGTCCCAAAACGCCACGGAGGGCTCTGAGGTCTGGGTCGCCTTGAGCCAACGATGTTCCAAACAAAGAAAAGGGGACGTAAGTTCAAACCACCAAACTTAACCAAACTTTGACGAAAACCTTTGGCGCTCATTTACGCGACTTCAAACACATCCTAGATCAAAAAAGGGTGACCCCAAAGTCAAAAAATGAGGAAACGGAGCGACGGGGTCCACGGATGTTTCCAAACACCGAGGGAGGAAAGGAATTCTAAGCAAAATTCCTACATCTAAACTTAACGAACGCTGACGAAACCCTGGCAGTTCATTTACGCACTTCAAACACATCCTAGATCCAAAAAAGGGTGAGCCCAAAGTCAAAAATGAGGAAACGGGAGTGACGGGGGTCCACGGATGTTTCCAAACAGCCAAGGAGAAAGGGAATTCCCGAGGGAAAGTTCCGAAACCATCGAAACTTAACCAAACTTTGACAAAACCTTGGTAGTTCTTTGAAACACCCCAAACACATCCCAAATCCACCAAAAAGTTGACGCCAAAGCCAAAAATGTGGAAACTGGACCGACAGGGGTCCACGGATGTTTCCAAAACAGCCAAAGCAAGACAAAAGGCAGAAAGGGGATGGGGGACTTTATTTCTCCATGGATTTGAATACCCCAAGCAGGTGAATTTGGGTAGGGGAATTTGATCGTTTGAAGGCACATGACCAATTTGGGCTTGGAAATGGGGCACGCAAAACAAGACAGGAGCAAAGCAGCCTATCGGGACCGAAAAAATGGGGTCCTTGCCTACGGCGGGGCGTGTGTGCAAAACATGCACAACAATAACATATAGACCTCAATAATTAAACACTAAATTAGATCTAGATATAGCTATGAAACTTTTCCAAAAAAAAAAAACCATATCCAAAGAACCAAATAATGATTTAGGAGGTAAGAAAAATCTCATAAAATTTAACTACACCAGCACATGTAATAATTAATGAATCCAAATCCATAACCTGGTTCTAATAATTGGATACATGAATATATATAGTAACATAATCATCACCATCATTTTACTTCCATTCAAACATCATTAAATTGAGTATCCTAGTCTAACACATGTGTGAGGAGCATACTCAAACATCTATGCACAAGGTAGTGGGCCTAAGACAAAAGTCATAGATGAGATGGGGACTTTGGAGGATTGAAAGCTTACAAGATTACATGCTCACACATTTGTGAGGAAATGGGTAAGAATAATCACACTTGTGGGAGAATGAGGAGAGTGGAGAAATATAGAAACTAATGATAGATTTAGATTTAAATCCATTTGGGGAGATTAAATGATGAGGACTAAAAATTGGAACATCAAGGTGATGTTGAATTTAAAAATTAGAAAAAAATATTAATGGGAATTAATTATCCTTAAATTAATTAATTAATCATCGATTAACTAAATAATCGAAATAAAGAAATTTGGAGCTAGGGTTATTTGGTTTAACTAATTAACCTTAGGGAAGAAGTGGAAATTAATGGCAAAGCATAATTAAAAAACAATAATATATTTAATTAATCAAATAAAAATGATAAGATGGTATTGTGTGAATACTTAATTATATAACTAATTATTTTTTTAATGAGGAATTAGAAATATTATTGCTAGTGTTGAATTTTGAGTGTCTAATTTTGGAAAATCTTTGATATAGTGTCATTATTAGTAAACGTAGCAACATATAAAAGAATAAAATATAGTAGCTAGGAATGAATGATGAATAGTTAGAAAATTGTCCCATCACTAGAAGGATGAGGAGGGAGTTATGTATTCCCCCTCAATAGGATAATTTTTTTTAATTAGATGTGTGTGCTCTCAAAATTACTAGGGGGACTAATAAAGAAGGCCTAGACGATGGAAAGGAAATTTTTGGAGTGTAATGGATAGGATCTTGGATAGGGTGGAAACTTAAGGGGATGGAGATATGGGGGGATGAAGTGATGACATAGATTAAATTTTCAATGATTTTAGAAACCTTGATTTAATACTATACTAGACATTATGCACCTATGTATAAGTAACCAGGTTTATGATGTGTCAAGTATGTGATCAAAATGTTAAATTGAAATGTATGCATTTTAACACCATTATATAAATATAAAAATTGGTTGATTGATTGATCAATTGATGATGATGATGATGATGATAATTCATATCACATGTATTTTTTATTTATGATACTAAAATAAAAAAGGATTTTGAGTGACTGCAATGCCCCTCCCAAAAATTGCAGTAAAAATTGAAAATAATAAATTATTAATTTATTATCATAAATCTTACCATTTTTATTATCTTTCTACAATTATCTAGTTTACATTAATTAATAATGTTATCTTTCTCAAATGTACTAATGTTTCCAATAAAGTGTTGCAGGTAATTCTAATTGCCGCTTAAAGATGAAATTGTTACTGGTGAACAGTCAAGTATTATGAAATTAAATAAATTAATAGTTAGTTTAGAGAAATTATTCCCGAGAGAAAAATTCACGTGAAAAAATGGCTTTAAAAAGCCCATGTATTGAATGTATGGAGAGAGAGAAAAAAGTGATTTCTCTGAAAAAAATTTGTTACAGTTGATTTCCGGGATACAAGAACATTCAAACCTTTTTCAATATGGTTTGTTATAATTTGAGGTTGAAGATGAAGTTAAGCTTATCCATTTTGGGTATGATCTTGTCCTGTACTATTCATGAAGTCTTAAGATAATCTGTAGCTATGTTTAACTACTTATGATTTTACATTTTTATATTTCCAAGACTTTGCAAATGCTTCAGCGTGAATCTTGTTGGTAAGTCTTTGAAGGAAGTTGGTTGTTTCATAAAATCTTGTTTCAAGCTTGTCACTCTATCCCTTTTTTTAACAATCTTTAACATCTCATTTATTTACCATTAATTTCATGGTACTTATCTATAACATCCATTATATATTTCTTCTATTAAAATGTTCTCCTTGGGTTTGCAATGAGCGAAGTTTGTATTTGTTCGCTTTTTCTCAGCAAGAACAATCAATCATGAAACCGTTCCTTAGCACATTCCTTTTTACTGCATAAAATTAGGTAAATGTATTCCTTTGCACGTAAATAATGTCATGGCATGGGGTAAACTGAATTACTGTAATTGAAAACTGAATTACTTTAGTTGTGAATGGAATTACCTTAATTAACGATCTCGGAGTAATAACGGTGAAATTTTTTGTTCATTCACGACTACTTTCTTTACTAGTTACTATGTATTCTTAAGTTTTTATATCTCTATAATTTTTAATTTATAAAATGCATGCATATTTATATTGATAGTTTGGTCTCATTGATTTCCTGTCTCTTAATAATTAGCGTTGTATTTTCTAATGCCAACTATTAGCATCATTTTACCTGTTGTTGCATTCATACTCCTTTACCGAACTGTTTTATGCAATCCTCAATGGTGTATTATTTAATTATCTGCTAACATTACAATTTGACTTATATTTTTTACTTCATGGGTGTTTAAAGTTTTCCTTGGAATCACTATTTAATGGTATCTTATACGTATTGGTATTCATTCGGTACTTGTCCTTAATAAACATTTACTGTTGATTACTGTTTCGGATGTATGGATCTATTAGTACTGATTTAAATCTGATCTCATTCCAAGCCTAAGCCATGGCTACAAGACGTAGGTATGCAGTCCTTGTTTGAAGTAACATCATAGTATCATTGTAACCTTGCCACATGATTGTTTGAAACTTTGAAGTAATGGCAATAAAATTACCACAACCTATTTGAACTTAGGTTACACTCTTAGGACTTTCACTATTTACTATTATTCTTGCTTTTATTCACTTTTTACACAAATTTCAAATATGAATCTTCTTAAGGCCACATTATTTAATCCCTACCTCATCAACTAAATGTATTGTTACATGTGAGTTTGTAACTCTGAAGTTTTGTTTAGGGCAACAGTGGTTCGATTTTGCCTCCACCCTGAAAGAAATTAATGTTGATAATGCTAGTGAATTGTAGTGCTCTCCAATTGTATTGCAAGGGATCCAAGTATATTTAATTGTGTCTTTCCTTCCTGTTGTAACATCGCTTCATTTAATTGCCTCGATTTACCCACACATCAGGCCTCTAAAAAACATGTTTCCTATAGAAACTTTTTTTACCTGTGTAAAAATTTCCTTTTCAATATCAAATTTCCCATTTTCAGCTAGCACAATGGATGCCCCATTCATAGCATAAACATTTGTGGATCTTTGTGCCAACACTTTACAATACAATTCTTCAGCCTTCTCAAGATGTGTTGCCTCAGTTTTAGATTCCTCCTCTCATTGTGAAGAGTTGTAAAATCATTCCAATTTCCAAGTGAAATGCCAACATAAGAATTCTTTGCATCTTATTCACTTTGAGTATCTTTAACTATTTCTTTGCCTTAAGCTAGTCACCGGTTTTTAGTTCCATGTTGTGAAACATACATAAAGCATTTGATGAGTTTCTATCCACCTTAAGTGCATCCCCAAATCAATTCTAAACTTAGTTGGATTTGAGAAAAGGGTATGCATATGGATTGTGGAATTTGGGAAGAATCATAAATATATACCTTCGATGATAGCTTCTTGTAACTAACAATGTCATTGAAAATGAATTGCAGAATTTTAGAGCATAAGGTATTGTGACGATACTAAGAAGGGTCAAAATATATTGAATAAATTTATTGAGTTTCCACAAGTTTTAATTAAATGAAATTATGCAGAGTTTTCCTTTTTATATTTTAAATTTCTAAGAAGGAAGGACATAGAAGGTGAGCAAAAGAGAAGGAAGACATTGGAAAAAGGAGGGGTACAAGGGAAGTATGAAGGAAAAATCAATTTTTGTGACTCCATTTTATGGTGAACAATTCTTTCAACTTGAATCTTGTGGTACTGGTAATAATATCAAAGTGTAGGGAAAAGATCCCTACTAAAGTGGGCAAAGATGAAAACACATATAGACAAAGGGAGACAACAAGGAGGTAGAAAAATTTTCTATTTCATTTAAATACACAAAATATTACATTAAAAAAGGTTTACATACAAAAATTAGAGTTATGGCTCTATATTTCCTTCATACACCAAATTGCCCAAATTTTGGCACACTAAAGTTTTTTGTGTGTTGCTCTGTGTTGTTGTTACAAATATTTTGGAGCACTAGAGCTCTACACACTGTGCAATAAATTTTGCTACTACAGGTTCTTCTTTTCCTTCCTCTATTCTATTATGTTGAACATTCCCCTTGGGTATGTGCAAGATCATCATGGAAAAAACAGGCCCTTAAGTGGCAAAAAATTCAGAAAAATCAAAGTTAGGCAACTTGACGTAAAATTTTGAATAATTTATCTATATTATTTCAAAAATATGTAAGAATAGAATCTATAGAAAATTGAATTTAGTTTCTAAACTACTAGGTTTGTTTTAAAAACAAAATCTATTTGGTGAAAATTTGAAATTTCAATGCAATAGTACTTAAATTTCAGGGAAAAAATAAGAAGTAGATGTCTGTCTGACCACCCTAACCACAATAAAATGATAATATTTTTTTATAATATTTTAGATATAAGGAGAGGACTCATGTCCCGATGTGATACATATTTTTTTGTAATTTTTTTCCAAGTAAATAATTAATTATGAATTTTTTATTATAACTTTTAAAAAATATAAAAAAACTCATATGTTTGACCACCTTAACTTGATCAAAACTTAATAAAATTCATTTTTTCTCTTTTTAATCCTATAGTATGCGAAGCATAGAATGTGACACATGTTTTGGATGCAAAAAATGTGATACCATTTAAAAGCTATAGATGTTTTTCAGTTAGCCTATCAATCAAGACTTTAGTTGTATTTCGAATAGAAAATGAATAATAATTACTTATTAAATTCAAAGTAAAGCATAATTTATATTGGTGGAAAGCTGTGAATCTCCTTTAAAAACCCCTTTTGTTTCATCAATTTTGGGTAAAAAAAAATCATCAGCCACATACCCATCATATTGCCACTTTTTGGCCCATCATGATCTTGCACATACTCCCCTCATCCTTCTATTATTTCTATCTACTAACTTATTCTATTCTTCATTTTCTTCTTTCTTACTTTTTCCAAAAAACTACCGCTCAAGTTTAGATTCAACCATCAGAATTTAATTCACTACTAGAAAGATTAACTAGCCATTGTGGATGTTAGACACGAAAAAGGGGAGTGGAAGATCCCAATGATTCTCTTCTAACACTGCATTAAATGCATTCGGTCATTCTTGCTCAAGATTAGTAATTCCAATACTCCCCATTAATCTTGAGCCTTTCTTTTTTCATCACCATTGGAAATTTTTTTTTGGAGCAAACTTGTTTTCATCTATTATGTGTTCTAGAGTTGTCTCGCCTAGACTTGTTCAGATTTTTGGTGCATTTCTATGTTTCTAGAATTAAAATTCCAGAGCTTTCTGTCATCCCAATCCTATCCCTTAGGTGTTGAAAGCAATATTTTCTCAATGGTTTAGTAAAAATATCTGCAAGCTACTGCTTAGACCTACAAACTTTTATTTTAATTTCACCATTCTCAACTAATTATCTTATGAAATGATACCCGATTTCAATGTGCTTGCTTCGTCCATGAAAGACGAGATTCTTCATCAAGGCTATTGATGAAACATTGTCATGAGATATAGTTGTTCCATCCCTTTGTTCTTCCTTCAAATATGCTAAGATCCCCCTCAGCTAAATAGATTGACATTTTGTTGCATTCACTACTATATATTTGGCCTCAGTTGTAGATAGAGAGACTATGGGTTGCTTCTTGGAAGCCCATGAAATGACTCCCAAATCCAAGTGAAACACATATCCAGAAGTGCTCCTCCTATCATCTACACTTCCTGCCCAATCACTATCTGTGTGCCCAACTAGCTGAAAATCATTTGATACACTAAAAAATACCATATCCTTTGGTTCCATTGACATACCTCGGGATTCTTTTACCTGCTTGCCAATGTGACTCTTTTGGAGTCTCCATGAACCTAGAAATCAAGCTTGTCACATACATCAAATCAGGTCTTATTGTTTTCAAATACATGAGGCTTCCAACCATGCTCTTGTAGAGGGTTGGGTTGACATCACTACTGCTATCCTTTTTGCTTAATTTTAGACCTATAGCTATTGGGGATGGAGTTGGTTTGCTGTCCAACATTCTAAATCTCTTCAAAATATTTGTTGCATACTTTTCTTGAGAGATAAATATACTATCATGCATTTTATTACTTATATGCCTAGAAACTACCTCAAGAGAACTAAGTCCATCATTTCAAATTATCTTTTCATGGCCTCTTTAAAGTCAGCAATGAGGAAATCATCATCCCCGATGAAAACTAAATAATCAACATACAAGACAACAATTAAAATATTACCATTAGCTATCTTAATGTAAAGAGTAGGCTCACCATCACTTTTGCTAAAATAATTGCTCAACAAATATGAGTCAATCCTGTTGTACCATGACCATGGTGATTGCTTCAGCCCATAAAGAGCTTTCTTCAGCTTGTATACCTTGTTTTCTTGCCCTAGGACTTTGTAGCCAAGTGGCTGCTCCACATATCTCTTCTTTCAAAACTCCATTTAAGAAGGCTAACATTACATCCATTTGAAATACTTTCCATTTGTGTTGGGGTGTAATTTCTATGACTGTCCACATGGTTTCCATCCTTGCAATCGAAGCATATGTACCATCATAATCTCTCCCAAACTATTGTTTGTACCCCTTGACAACTAATCTTTCTTTATGCCTCTCTATTCTTCCATCAACATTGATCTTGGTCTTATAGACCCACTTAACTCCAATGACTAATTTTCCTTTCGATAAATCAGTGAACTTCAATGTCTTCTTTCTCCCTATATTGCATCTATTTTCTCATCCATATCTTCACATCATTTCTTTTCTTTCACAACGTCCTCCAAATAAATTGGATCACTATGAGAAAATAATGCAAAATTCATTCTTTCATCAAATTCTTCATCATAGTTCTCATTTTGGTAGATCTCCCTTAGACTCTTGGTCCTTTTCGGCATTAGGGAGGTGAGAGTGGGGTTTGTAATCTCACTACTAATGTTTCTTGACTACTAGACTGATAAAGAAGACCAAGCAGGGTTAGTGCAAGATCATGGGGGTCCAAACTAGGCCTCTAAGTGGTGATAAAAATTCAGAAAATTAGAGTTAGAAAACTTGACATAAAAATTTGAATAGGTTATTAACATAATTTGAAAAATATGTTAGAACAAAAGTTGTAGCAAATTGAATGTAGTTTCTAGGCTACTAGTCCTCTTTTGGAAGAAACTAAATTTGTTTTGAGAAAATTTGAAACTTCAATGCAGTGGTACTAAAGTTTTTAGGAATAAGATAAGAAGCAGGTGTATGTCTACCCACCCTAAGTACAAGAAAAAAGTAATCTTTTTGTTTTGAATTTTTCAATATAAGCAGAGGACACATGCCCGAATGTGCCAGATTTATTTTTGTAATTTTTTTCCATGTAAATAATTAGTTATGATCCTTTTATTAGAACTTTTTAGAATTATTAAAACATT
>VDFB02137365.1:15443370-15464876 GCA_007258455.2 Sequoia sempervirens
TCTACTCAACAAATCTTACATTATTCTCACTACTATTTGTAATCTAGGTATTTACTTGACATATATTTGCATAATCTCAAATTCCTTCATAGGCTTTTGAAGTATCAATGTATCCTATATAGGGTTTAGAATGATTTCTTTTAATTAAAAAATAAATAAATGATGTATTTTCCTATAATTAGATAATGTGGAGATCTCCTAAATCTACCCCAACACACTATCCTCTTTGCTTGTATTCATTACTCCGGCTACTAGAGTTTTGCATGTGACATCTTTAATATCTTCATGACCATGGCTTTTAAATAGATCTCAATCTTTGCTTTAGTCCTTTTCATGGTAACCCTTGTGTTCCATAATCCACCTTCAATTTCTTCGAAGAGCGTTGTCTTAAGCTAGATTGCATAGTATGCATATAAAGCAAGTCCTTCATACCTGCCATTGTTCCAAACCACCACTCACTTCCTTGCTTAAAATTTTGCCTCCATAAGTACAATAACATGTTTTACAATCATGGTTTCCAGTGATTGACCATTAAGGTCACCACTTTCATCAAGATACAATGATATTTTTGTCTTAAAACTCAAGGCATTATGCAAGATAACATTGTGAATTGTTTGTTGTGTACGATTTGATTTTATTGCACATTTACTACTTTGCTAACTTCCTATAAGACTGGGTATTGCACCCTCAGCTGTAATCTCAAACAGCTCACTCACTATCACTTGAAGATTCCTTTCATGAGCATCCTTCCATAAAATCAAACTATGCCCTATAGACTGCCTACTTACTATAGGGGACTCATTGTTTCATGGTATTGTAGTTCTTAAGATCCTTCAACCTTATTGACACTATTTCACAGTCCACAAGGTATTATTCACTATTCTCGCATCTTTGATGAGTATCAAAACATTGCTCAAATATGCAATCCACTACCTCCATTATACATTAATGGCTAAGAAGAAACATTGAACCTATGATTACCACTCTTACTTCATTTGAACAATCATTCCCTAATTGCATTTGCCTTGTCTAACACTACCAAAAGCATTTGAAAAAACCTTAAGGTCAGCAAGGGGGTAAGGAAACTCACTGTTAAAATCTCCACTTTACTATGCAAGGTTTGAGCTTTATTATCTTGTCACTGCTTAGCCTGTTTTTGACTGTCACATCTCAAGTGACTGTCATTCTTCTTCTGTAGATTGCATTTATAAATGTCACTAAGCTACATGGTGTGCTTGTTATTGGCTACAATCTTTAGATTGCAAGATTTTGTTATTAGCTACAATGTCTCAATCTTCTGGTATTACAACCTCACTAATCTGCTAGAGTTATTGTTTATGTTTCTACGGAGGCCTAGGGTTTGTACCCTAATCATGCTCTTACCAATGCTTTTGTTGGTATTAAAAACCAACCTTAAATCTTGGGTCAAAAATTAGCTGTCTTGACAAGGTTATGGTATGATCTTGGATTGTATCCTAGAGTGTGTGGGAAGCTTGTGTTTGATCATTAAGGTATGTAAACTTGATCAGGGAAATGTATCTATATAGCATGGGTCTTGCTAATACTTTCCATAATGGTTATTAGCGAGATCACATTATTATAGTTTCGCGGTAACCCAAGATTGCATTCAAGTATGTAACAAACTTGGTTTGTAGTTTAAATACTCCACTTTTAAGTAACATTCATAAGGTTTGGAAAATTTTGATCACTCTCTAGAATAGCCCATTAAACATGTGTTGTGCTTGAATGCACTACATAATTGGTATAACACAACCACTTTGCATATCAACTAGAGTTATAGGCTCTTTATTATAGCAAGAGGTAATCACTCTTGGATCATGCTATAATTACATCATAACTTGTTAAACTTGAGACAACCTGAATGCAACCAATGATGATTGACACCTACATTATACAACCTGAATTAACTACATTATATGAGTGCCTCTATTTCTATCACAACATAGCCACATTAAACTTGGGTCACACATGAATGCATCGTGTATTTGTTATAGCACAACTATACTACATGACCAATAGAGTTATGGATCACATAATTATAGTCACAAAGAATCTATTCCTTGGTTGTGATCTTATGGTGATTCCACACAACAAAATCTAGACATGGAAATTCTCAAAGGCCACAACCTTTAAAAATGTCGATGAGATGTTGCTATAAAATATGATTTTCAAATCTGGAACTACAAATTTGACTTCACAACTGAATTCTGGAAAAATACAATGACCACCCTTAACCTAGCGATATCTTCTTGAATTTTTCTGATTTTTTCCAAGAAAATCATCCTTAGTTCTCCACAAACTGTCTCAAGTAGAGCAAAAAACTATCACAATAAATCAGCGAACTCACTTTTCTTTATGTCGGCCACAATTTGATTTTTTTCTATTTTTTCATGTTTGTCAAAATTTGATGAAGCTGATAGTCAAAATTTTGACGAAACGCAGGTTCATCAAAATTTCAACAAATGTTGCAGATAAACTTATAAAAAATTGAAAATTACACATCAAATTTTACAAGCACCTGACGATACATCAAATTATACATATCATTAGAAATTTTCATCGGATTTTGCAGTCAAATGAGTTAGTGTCTTCTTTTGACCCTTGTAATTCACCTCATATTTTGATGTGTAACAATACATATATTAAGGTAAGTGGGAAGGGTTCTATTGACATGGGAGATGGAAATTTTAATGATCTACTTTGTGTTCCTTCTTTGTCCACTAATCTCTTTTTTGTTTATCAAAATACCCATGGTGTTCATGATAAAGTAGTTGAGTTCACTGATGATAGAGTGTACATAAGGGACTTGGAGACTAGGGATATTGTTCCTATTGGGATGGTTGATCATTCTCTTATTTTTTATTTATTTTCTCATTTAGCTTCATAAGAAGATAATTTTCCTTTGACTACATATCGCACTCCTTCATTGAGTGTGAATCATGTTTGTGAGGAGAAGTTTGGTCATCTAAAACTTGGTATTCTAGAGACCACTGTTGAGCTTCCTACTCCACCTCTTGCTTCTCTAGCTATCAGTGATTCTATTTATTAGGATGATCATAATTTTTTAGATCTTGCTTTATGGGATGAATATTTGATAGGTATTTCTATTTTGGTTGTGGAGTCTCATACTACAAATTTGGAGGGCACACTTCAGGGGTTTTCTCTCCTCTTTGATTATAGTTTCACAACTTTTATTCCATCTTCTATCTTTGGATATTGACATTCATGAGTCTCCTCACTCTCTTGATTGTCCATGTTTCTTGGTAGAGTTTGACCATGATTATGTTGTGTCTTGTTCAAGCCTCGAGACTCCTACTTAGTTTTCATAGGCATACATGTTGAGACTTCATTCTTCTTCCTTTCAATTGGACATGGAGTGGCTTCTTCATCAAACTATGGATTTTTTTCATCCTAAGGGAAGATGTGTTGCTTGTATACATTAGATCATCTTTTGTTCTTAGGCATTCTTCATCGGCATTGGAGGTTCTTCATTACGAGGAGGATATATTGTCTCTCTTTTTACCTCTTATGGGGGGTTCACTAATTGTATATACATGATGGACATGTAGTTCTTGGGAGGTATCATTGAGTCCATACATAATTATGTTGTTTTGTTTATTTTCTCTTTTGAAGAGGAGTTTTGTCTCACTCATCTTTCTCCTTTTCTCCATTTGTGAGAGATTGCATTTACATTTGCATTGTAAATGGGTACCTAATATTGCCTCATAGTCAGGACCCATTCATAGTATCTTTGCATAGTGTGCATAATAATTTTCTCCCTAAGTTTCACTTAAGTGGGGTATTGGTGTGAATAAATGTCTTGTACATAGCTAATTCACTTACTAGGTAATTAGGGGAAATATTCACATGTTAAGTTTACTTAGGCTTATAAGATTCCTTCTAGAAGTCTTAGTTGTTATATCTATAATTTATCTTATATTGGTAGTTATGAGTTAGTTGTCTCATGTTATAGGATTAAGACACTTTCCATGATCTTGTCTAATCCTATCTCTCACCTTGCTTTTATAAGCAAGGCCTATCATGTATATTTGTATTCAATCATATATTCAATCCTGTAATATTGCATCCATAATTGCAAATTTATGCTCTTTTTTTTCTCCTTTGTAGAAGGTTGTTTTTGGCTTTTCAGGTGATCCTAGATGCTTGAGTCTTTGTGTTACTATAACATTCTAGACATAATTTTATTAGATTCATTTGTTTATGATTCTTAAAATCATATTAGAAAGCCAAAGTAGCATTTGTATGCCTTCAAACATTATCATTAATAACATCCAAAATGTCTCAATCAATTAGTAGTCCTCCATCATCAAATTCCACTTCTCCAAATTTTTGTCTATAGACTTCTCTACCTCTCTTATTTATTTTGTGATTTCCATCTTAAAAATCCTACAAGAAGATCAAAAATTATCTTTTGCACAAGCTCTCACTCGAAACTAAATTAGCTTAAAAAATCCCAAAAACAACTAAAACCAAAGGTGATTGAGATTTGATATCACTTGTAAGGAGTCTAATGTAGTGAAAAAAAATTCTACTATAATATTGAGAGGAGAGTTATGGAAAAAATCCATATCTTTACAATAATTATAAAAAATTAAAAAATAAACATAAATAAAATTCATATTGCAACACAATGATTTACATGGAGAAAATCCTTTCAAAAGAGAAACTCCACACTCTAAAAAAATTGTTAAATTTATTATTTAGAATTGAAATGGTGAAAAAGCGGTTAGGTAGATGCTAGCATATGGTTTTAGACATAGAGCATACCCACACACACTTTTCCAATTTCATTCAAGGGTAACCCTTGAGATCTCTTTGCAATGGAGAAAGATATCTTGCTAAGGGTTGTCCTAGGGGTTGAAGATGATCTATTAATGGTTTCACCACCAAGTTTAAACTTGGAAAGGAAAATAAAATGCACAATGAAATGTAAAACACTAATTGAATACAAAATAATACTAAATGACCTAGAAAATGCTTGAAACAACACAAGAAATGATAAAATTGAAAGTGTGCACTTGAGAATACAAAAAGTGGTTGGATGAAGGTCTAGAATGCTCAAAATATTACTATCAAAGTTGATTGGGACTCATTCACCAAGTTGGGAGAATTAGTCTAGTTTCTAGGAAAATGCACTGGAGCAAGTTTCAGCCAAAAGTGTATCTAGATCTATAAAAATATTTGTCAGGCTTATATAGTGGGACTCATTTGCCACTAATGGAAAATAATTCCACTTCTTCTTTTCTAGAAATTTTGAATTTGATTATGTGCCTCTAAGCTTGTTCTGCTCTTCCTGATTGGTTTCCGGAACTAAAACAACAGTTTGTGACCTGTAGATTATCTCCAAGACTCTTCAATACTTGATGACACTCTTTCCAATTTTGAATGATTTGCAACACTTCTCAAACCTTCCTCCTTATAAAATATGCAACCTGGCCCTAAAAATCACACATGAAGAGGAGGGAAAATTGTTGGGGAGTTAGTAGATAGGGGTTTTCCTTGGTGAAACCCCTTGTTAGAAATCATTCCTTGAAATGAAATCAAATATGAAAGGAGAATGATGAATGAACAAAATAAGATGCTACAACTCACCAAACCCTAGCAATAAGATGCAATAGTGCTTGAATTGGCTACAATGGATGTGGTTCTTGAATCTAGTGTGAAGGAGATAGATCTTGAATTTAATGCTTGCTTGAATCACAAAACCCTACACCATAATTGTTAGCACAATAACAAACATAATGCAGGAAGTATTTAACATGATGATGATTGATGCTTGAAGAATGCTCTAATATGTTTTATAATGTTCCCTTGAATGTTCTTGAATGCTCTTGTGAATGCTCAAATTCTCTTGTGAACTCTATTGAATGCTAGGTGTGATTATGAGTGAAAGAAATTTGTATTTATACTCAATTATGCAAGAATTCCTGAAATTGCAACACTACAAGCCAACATTGGACCTTGGAGAATAAAATCCTACCAAATATTTAAATTAAATTTTAATTTGAGCTAAACGGGACTCATTCACCACTTTGGGTGAGTGGGTCCCACCTAAGGGAATTCATTCGCCCAGAATGGCGAATGAGTCACACCTTAGGAATTTGAGGTGGGTTTTCAGGATTTTAGAGTTTTAAATGTTTTTGTCAGATTATCCTAAAAAATACACATAAATATGGATTGTGGATGCAAATTGGGGCTAATTAAAGCATAATAAAGCCCAATTATTAATGATATGCCTAGAAAAGTGTGAAAGTGTGTTACAACACTTAACAACACTTTAAACTAAGGCAAGATTAATGATAAAAAGAGGTTATTTAGGTGTAATTCATTAACAAGACCTTAGAAAAGTGTGGAAGTGAGTTACAACACTTCACAACACTTAAGCAAGGTACCACTTAAATCCATTTAGTTCACAAGGGCCTAAGACCTAATATAAATATGGTAGTCATATTGCAACACTAAATCAAGGCCAAGTTAAGAGGACCTTTTTCTGTCATTACATCTAGTCCCCACTTTAGTGAGAGGAGGAACTTGCTTCAAACTCACACTAAAGTAGACCAAATGCAATAACGATCAAGGGGGTTCAAATGTACTAATTCTGATAAGATAGGACAACTATGATCAAAGGGGTTTGCAAGCCTTCAGGACCAAGGTCCTATGGAAAATGAACATGAGCACATAGGAACACACATGAGAATGGTAAAGAGCAGCAACAAGGAAGAAGCATGCACTACTAAAGAAAAAAAGGGAAATGTAAAACAAAAAGATTGGATTAAGCTTCAACTGTTTCTCCATCACAATGTGGATAAGATCTAAGCTATATTTTCAAAAAATCCATACTCACTCTAAGGAAATGGAACTTCAGGTTGTCTACAAGGTGAGAAGACCTAAAAAGGTGAGAAACATACACTCATGGCTGGTATGCACTCACACATACACAAAAGTGGCTATGGGGAGATTCATGACTCAGTTGGGCTTCCTGCTCAAACCATACCAAAATTATACCTCATGATAACCTTAATAAGGTGCCATGAAAAAAAAATTATTTTCAAGCTTCATGAGATAAGTAAAACTTCGTATGCTTGGGAATCATGAACAAAAAAGATGGCTCCACAGGCATGCAAGTTGTATTGTGCAAGACCTGAGCATATAAGTACAAATGAAAATGAAAATAATGTTCAAAGTATTCTTGCTTAGTTCATGTGAGGTATTTAACTTAGGGAACATGGTGCCTAATGTCTCTGAGAGAGGACCAATTAAATAATAGAAAATTCACAACTTAGGGGATGCAGTGTGTTGCATCAAGCCACTAAGAGGAATGTAATATGCTAAGAGATATCACACTCATGAAGGAAATCACACACAATGTCATCCAAAAAGTGAAAAACACATCATATAAAATAAGAAGACTACACCATGAACCATGATAAATGCAAAATAATAATGCCAATGTATGCCCCCACTTTAAAGGAATTGATAAACACCATATTGTGAGCAATTACTTTAAAGTAGCAAATAATAAATGCAAACAATAAAGATGACATGAGAGCCAACTTGGAAATCCCTATTCCAAGTCATATGTTTTTGAGTAAGGCTACATCATGGGTATGTGTAGGATCATCATGGAAAAAATAGGCCCTTAAGTGGCAAAAAATTCAGAAAAATCGGAGTTAGGCAACTTGACGCAAAAATTTGAATAATTTATCCATATTATTTCTAAAATATGTAAGAATAGAATTTGTATCAAATTTAATGTAGTTTCTAAACTACTAGTTTTTTTAAATCTATTTGGTGAAATTTGAAATTTCAATGCAATAGCACTTAAATTTCGGAGAAAAATAAGAAGTATTAATACTACCCTAACCACAATAAAATGATAATATTTTTTATAAGATTTTAAATATAAGTAGAGGACTCATGTCCGATGTGATGCATATTTTTTTAGTAATTTTTTTTCCAAGTAAATAATTAATTATAATTTTTTTATTACAACTTTTAAAAATATAAAGCTCGTATGTATGACCACCTTAACTTGGTCAAAACTTCATGAAATTCTTTTTTTTTTTGTAATCCTATAGTATGAAGCATAGAATGTGTGCATGTTTTGGATTCAAAGAATATGATACCATTTAAAACTATAGATGTTTCAATCAACCTATCAATCAAGAATTTAGTCATAATTCAAATAGAAAATTAATAATAATAATTATTAAATTCAAATTAAAGCATAATTTATATTTGTGGAAAGCTGAGAATCTCCTTTAAAAACCCTTTTCATTTCATCAATTTTGGGTAAAAGAAAATTCATCAACCACAAACCCTACACATACCCATTATATCACCACTTTTTGGCCCATCATGATCTTGTACATACCCTCATGTGAGAGAAAAGGAAAAAGACAAAATAAAAATACCAAACACATAAGGGATCTATGGATTTGGGGTCAGCATGTTCTTGCTACAATGTTTTTTAGAGAGCCGAAACTATCATCATTCCCCAAATACACATAGAACTAGAAGAATGACACAAAGAGAGTGAAAACAAAGAAAGGTCTTTTGAATAAACATGGAAGAGACATGTATGTCTCGATGCCTTGCATCATCCCCAAAAGGAAAAAACAAGACAAAATGAAAAAGATGAAGATGAAAGAAAATATTTTGGGTCAGTATGGAAGAGACATGAATTTCTCAATGCCTTGCATCATCCCCATAAGGAAAGTAGAAGGAAAAATGAAAAAAGATAAAAAGAGAAAAAGATTTGACATAGGGAGGAATGAAGGTATAAATAGAGGAATGTCACAAAGAGAGATAACATCAAACACAATGTCATGGTGGATCACATCACACACATGCAATCACACAAAATAAAATGAAAAAGAAAATGCAAAAGACTAGTAAGGAACAGGTGAGTCAACATATAAGAAGGTCATCCACCTCCCAGTCTTAGTCTAAGTAAATGGAAGGTGGACAGTGAGCTTAAGGGACAACAACAAATCCAATACTAGGACAAGGCTATCTAATTCTTTCCCCTAATTAGTGAGAGACAAGAACGATCCAAGGTAGGTGATGGAAAAGGGTCATGTAATAGTGAGAATAGAATATTCTACAACTATTACATACAATGGGTGGATAAAGATTACGCTATGCAATCACTCGATGGAAATAATTTCCATCAAAGTGAAAGTTTTGCAATACTAACTTGAATGCACGACACTCATTGGTACTATGTCCAAGAGTCCTATGGTATCGACAAAGTGGAACTTTTGCATTTTTAGGATATACAATGAGTATGTTTTTCTCTAGTGGTAATGTGATTAGTCCTTTGTTTAAAAGTATTTATAATTTTCTTTCACTTTTAGGTGGTGGACGAGAGGGTTGTAACTTTTTTAATTTGTACGGTCACTTACATTTTCTAGATTCACCAACTTCTTGAAGTTAATGTGAAGGAGGAGGACATAAGGTGATCCTATCATCATTGTTATTAGTTATTGGTTGTTCTTTAGGAAGAAGGACATTCATGTTGGGAGGAGAATCCAAGATCACTGTACCATCACTATGAAGCCTTAGGTATTCTTTAGGAGGTCTTTTGTTGCAAGGGGGATCTTGATATCATAACCCTTTTATTTTTTTGTTAGTTGGTATTTTTTCTAAGATTTGGTGTATTTCATGTTCACTTTTGTCACATCCTTGTTTTCTCAAGATTGTGAATCCTTTTCCATATGTGTCTTCAAGGTTGATGGGAGTGTTTGTTACTTTTTTATCATAAAATGGTTTAGTGTTTTCTTTTTTAGATGTACTAGGTTGACCTATTATAGGGAACTTAGGTTCAACTTTTGTTTTAGGATGTAAGTAACCAAACATCTCAAGAGGCGGTATGGTGGGAGGATTTGGTTGTTTTATGGATGGGTAAACAGATGCATTCACTTCAAGGTTGTTAAGAAAATCATTTAGGAACCTATTCATGCTATCATCATCTTCTCCAATGATGTCATCATCATGAGGAGGACATGCATTAGGATTTGAATGAGCATGAGTAAGGTCAATGTCATTAGGATCATTTCCAAAGGCACAACTTGACACATCCACTAAGGATTTTAATGACATCCAAAGCTTGTTAAAGCACATATCCATGATGCCAATTGATTTCACATTGTAAACTATGCAACAATGTGAAATTCAATATCATAGATGTTATTTTGAATTTAAGGAATGCACAAGATGGATGCATTTATACTTAATGAAATGAATTGGATGGAACAAATAATCTGTAAACTGAAATAGAAATGCAATGACAAAAGAAAAAATTCAAAAACTAATTTTTAAATGCTAGAAAATGCAGTGCAAAATATGAAGAGGTGTTGATTCGCCCAGGGTGGCAAATGAGTCCCAGTGACGTTTTTTTTCAAAAAAATTAGAAATTTTAATTGAATTTTATGCTTTTTATGTTTTTTGATGCATATCTAAGATGCAAATGTAGAATTTGACTGATTTTCAATGAAATTAGATGCAACAATGCAAGCTATATGATATTTTTCTAATGCAAAATTTGAAACCCTAGAATGCAAATCCTAATGCAATGTTAATGCAAGCCAAATCTAGGATGAAAATGCACTACAAATTAGAAATTTAGTGTTTGAAATGTAGGTTCACCAAAATGAAATGGTGAAAAAGTGGTTAGGCAGATGCTAGCATATGATTTTAGACATAGAGCATACCCACACACATTTTTCCAATTTCATTCAAGGGTAACCCTTGAGATCTCTTTCCAATGGAGAAAGAGACCTTGCTAAGGGTTGTCCTAGGGGATGAATATGATCTATTAAGGGGTTCACCACCATGTTTAAACTTGGAAAATACAATGAAATGTAAAACCCTAATTGAATGCAAAACAATACTAAATGACCTAGAAAATGCTTGAAACAACACAAAAAAATAATAAAACTAAAAGTTCGCACCTAAAAATCCAGAATGTGGCTAGATGAAGGTTTGGAATGCTAAAAGTTATACTATCAAGGTTTATTGGGACTCATTTGCCAAGCTGGTCTAATCAGTCTAGTTTCTAGGAAAATCCACTAGAGTAGGTTTCAACCAAAAGGGTATCTAAATATGTAAAAATCTCTATTAGGCCTATATAGTGGGACTCATTTTCCACTAGTGGAAAATCAGTCCACTTCTAATTTTCTAGAAATTTTGAATTTGATTCCATGCCTCTCAGCCTGATTTGCTCTTCCTAATTGGTTTCTAGATCTAAAACAACAATTTGTGACCTGTAGGTGATCTCCAAGACTCTTCAATACTTGATGACACTCTTGCTAATTTTTAATGATTAACAACGCTTCTCCAAACTTTATCCTTATCAAATCTATAACCTAGATCTGCAAATTACACATGAAAAGGAGGGAAAACTATTGGGGAGTTAGTAGATAGGGGTTTACCTTGGTCAAACCCCTAGTTGGAAATCAATCCTTGAAATCAAATCAAATATGAAAGGAGAATGATGAATCAATAAACTAAGATGCTACAACTCACCAAACCCTAGAAATAAGATGCTCCAATAGTGCTTTAAATGGCTACAATGGATGTGGTTCTTGACTCTAGTTTGAAGGAGATAGATCTTGAATGCAATGCTTGCTTGAATCATAAAACCCTACACCACATTTGTTAATAGAATAACAAACATGATGTAAGAAGTCTTTGACATGATGATGATTGATGATTGAAGAATGGTCTAATATGCTTGATAATCTACCCTTGAATGCTCTTGAATGCTCTTGAATTCTCTTATGAATGTTCAAGTTCTCTTGTGAACTTTTTTTAATGCTAGGTGTGATTATGAGTGAAAGAACCTTGTATTTATACTCAATTATGCAAGAATTCATGAAATTACAACACTACAAGCCAACATTGGATCTTGGAGAATAAAATCCCGCCAACGATTTAAGTTAAATTTTATTTTGAGCTAAACAAGAATCATTCATGACTTTGGGAAAATGGGTCTCACCTAAGGAGACTCATTCACCTATAATGGCGAGTGAGTCCCACCTTAGGAATTTGAGGTGGGTTTTTGAGATTTTGGTGTTTTAAACATTTTTGTGAGGATTATCCTCAAGAATACACATAAATAAGGCTTGTGGATGCAAAATGAGGCCAATTAAAGCATAATAAAGTCCAATTATTAATGATAGGGCACAAAAAGTGTGAAATTGTGTTACAACACTTCATAGCACTTTAAAATAAGGAAAGATTAATGATAAAAAGAGGTTATTTATGTGTAATTTATTAAGAAGACCTTATAAAAGCATGGAAGTGATTTACAACACTTAACAACACTTAAGCAAGGTGTCACTTAAATCCATTTTGTTCACAAGGGCCCAAGACCTAATGTGAATATGTTAGGCATATTGCAACACTAAATCAAGGCCAAGTTAAGAGTTCCTTTTTTTGTCATTACAAGGATTCATCAATTTTACAAGAAAGCTCACTTAGGAGTATCACCAATAAAAGATACAAAGGAAACTCAACATCTATAGGACTATCACACTCAACCTCCATCTCAAGAACATAATATATAGAAGATATAATATACGAAATTGTTAAATAGTAGTTAAAAAACCATGAATTAAAGCCACCAAAAAAGTGGCATCCAACCTATCTCTAATCAAAGATGCCCTATGGTTTGTCTAAACACACACCAACACATGTAACTTTCCTAACAACATTTTATGTGTCTAACACATTTTCACATTTCTCAATTCAGGTGTCCTAGCTTTTAGAGAGCATAAATTTTGATTTGGGAGTCTAGTTGATGAACCCCTTAAATTGGTTGAAAGCTTGTGACACTCTCTATTAAATTATAATATTCTTTATAAATTACAACCACTTTCAGGTCCAAAAAGGGTCTGTAAAATTCTTTAAAATGATTTTGAAACTTTCAAAAAAGAAGACTTAAATATTTTAAGATGTAGACACGACCTTGAGTTGTTTAGAGAAGGGGGATTCACTACTCACGAGTCTCTTTATTCTCAAGAGATTCCCAAGGGGTGAACAACAACAAACTACCTCAAGGAACAAAGTGAGAGTTTCAAAATCAGAAAGAGCAGTCCAAAGAGGTTTTTTAGATAGACTAACGAGCTCTCGGTGAAAGGATGGCAGTGTAGAACAAGGATGATAGTGCAATGCGCTAGAGTCCCAGAGGCACACTAGCATCTTGTACAAACCGGAAACTGAGAATGTCATAGAAAATGATAGAGTGACTAGTTCTACTCTAAATGCTAAAAACTTACAAAATGCAAGAAGATAAAAAAATGTAATAGAACTAAAATAAAGTAAAATACAATTGATAAAGTTAAAGAGGATGAAAGATAGAAGAAGCTTAGAAAAACCCAAGTAATGGAGCCTCTGGCAAATGAATGTCTTCAATACCTGCATGCAAAACATTTGGAGAAAATGGTGGGGCTGTATAAGGTTTTTCCTCAGTCAAACCCCCATTTTGGTGTTTCCATTTCCACAGACAACCAAATAGATAAAGATAGTGAGAAAAGTAAGCAAATATGAAGTGATAAAAGAAATCCTTGCTTGAGGAGGAGAACCTGTATCATGAGATAGAGATGTAATTGATAGGAGATGTGATAAATCCCAAGATGCTCACAAGAAAAAGATAAGCGAGATATTAGCTGCAAGGCTTGAGGAAGCTAAGGAGGGACACAAAGATAGATACAAGAGCCAAGAGATGTTGAAAGTGTTGTAGAAATTTGTAGAGAGTTGTGCAAGCAAGATAGCAGGACAAAGGAAAGAGGAAAATGCCAAAGCCAAAGCTAGAGAGACCTAGGAGAGTAAAATAGATTGAAATGATAGCATTTAAAGACATAATAGGAGGGAAAAGAAGCATTCTGAGTCGTTACCACAAAACTTGCTGACAAGTGGAAAACATGCTCAGAAATGACCGTTTGAACATCAAAATATCACAAGATGTTAGCATGGCGTATAGACGTTTGTATGATGCACTAGTGTCCAAATACATCACGCTGCAAAATGACATGAATGGGAAAAGTACAAGCTTTGATGCAAAGCTGACGCACAAAGGTAGCTACTGAGAAGGGGTCTTGAGCATCCTGAAAGGGGAAAAAGGCTGATGCAAGGTCTAGAATGAACCTAAACAAGTGCTAAGGAAGTGGACACTAAAGTGGATACAAGAATGTATGTGAAATTTCAAGGGATGCAATTTTACGACATTACAAGTTGAAACATAACTAACATGTTTATTTGGTATTTCTTTAACTTTCAAAAAAAATTCAAAAATCATTTGTACTCAAATGTAAACTTAATATAAATAGTAATATTTTTTATAATTGCAATACTCAAACACATTTTTCCTAACAAAAATAATATAAATAAACCAAATTTAATATGAAAATTGTACAAATAAATACTTGCATTAAAAGTAAATAACAATTTAATTAAAATTAAGACTAAATATATAAACTCAACTATAAAAATATGATATTTATAACTATATAAATAAATTAAAACATTACTAAAAATAAACACAAAACTAGATCAAAAAATGCTTGAGGATCACCATTGCACTTTACATAAGAACTTGACTCTAAGTGATAAAAGTCATTCAAAATACTCGTTAGTTGGTGAACCTCATCTATGCTTTGACTTCAATAGATGATTTCAAATTTTACTAAATCCTAAAATCTCTCTTTTTCTTTTGCTCTCTTAAGTCTTTACTCCACTAATTGTGGTCTTTACTCCACTAATTGTGGAATGGGCCCAAGGCCTATTTTTAATAAATTTTGTAAACTTTATCCAAAAAAATTCAAAAAAAATTATTGCCCACATTGAAAGAATTCTTCCACTTATGTAAGAGACACGACCAAAGAAAGATGCGATATATTATGATATTGCTATCGAGGATTCAACCCGTGTAGTTCGAGGAGTCAAACTCATTGACCCATGTTTCATGAGTAGTGGTTCAACAAGAACCCATCTCTCATGATATCGAATGGTCCCGCCAGCACTCATTGCATCTGGTGATGCTCCGCAGTGAAACTTGGTCCATCGGGGAGTCACCCACCCGTCGCTCGGCTCAAGCGGCGGCAACGGGGATTTTTTCTCAAGGTTAAGCCAGCGAATTATTACCGATTGCAAAACCTTCAGCAAGTGTTGTGCCTTATGAACCATTCATAATAGAGCCCTTTAGCTCATCAATTGATAAGTAGGAGGTATTTTCCCACAGCGTGTCAAATTATGATATTGCTATCAGGATTCAACCGTGTAGGTTCGAGTCAAACTCATTGACCCATGTTTCATGAGTAGTGGTTCAACAGGCCCCATCTCTCATGATATCAAATGGTCCGCCAGCACTCGGTATTGCATCTGGGTGATGCTCCCGCAGTGAAGCGGTACGTCAGGGAGGTCACCCACTTATTGATGAGCTAAAGGGGCTCTATTATGAATGTTCATAAGGCACAGCACTTCTTTGAAGGTTTTGCAAATGGGGTAACAACTCAGCGGTAACGGAGAAACTCCACTTGAGCTGGAGCAGTACTGGGATGGGTGACCTCCCGGGACAGACCAGTGCTTCACCTCTGTGAGCATCACCTAGATGCAATGAGTGCTCCATTCATATCATGAGAGATGGGTTCTGTTGAACCACTACTCATGAAACATGGGTCAATGAGTTTGACTCGAAACTACACGGTTGAATCCTGATAGCAATATCATAATTTGACACGCTGTGGAAAAATACCTCCTACTTATCAATTGATGAGCTAAAGGGCTCTATTATGAATGGTTCATAAGGCACAACACTTGCTGAAGGTTTTGCAAATGGGGTAACAACTCAAGCGAGCTTAACCTTGGAGAAAACTCCTTGGTTAAGCGCGCTTGAGCTGGAGCCGTACTGGGATGGGTGACCTCCCGGGACGGACCAGTGCTTCACCTCTGTGAGCATCACCTAGATGCAATGAGTACTAAGTGGACCATTCGATATCATGAGAGATGGGTTCTTGTTGAACCACTACTCATGAAACATGGGTCAATGAGTTTGACTCGAAACTACATGGTTGAATCGATAGCAATATCATAATTTGACACGTTGTGGAAAAATACCTCCTACTTATCAAGATCGATATACTTATTCAACTTTCAGGCGATAAAACATTTAATCGATTCGAACTTGCAGTGATGAAAAGTTTCGTCCCTTGTACGTCATAAAATGAATAAGAGAAAAGTTTAAGCTACCGTTATACGAATCAAATGAAAGCAACCTGTACGCAATCTCATTCTTGACTCTGTAGCTAAATGAGTAAAATGACGACCATGACAAAGAGTCATACTTCTGATTTTTTACAGCAACAATCATGTTATACATTATCAATCATGATTGTTGTTATCAGTCATGATCTTGCATCCATCATGGCTACTAAAAGAAATTTGTAAAATTCAGAGTGCATGTAGTGTATTTCAAGAGTTAAAGGCTTTTCTAAATTTGGAAACTGATTATTACATCAATATAATAACTGATATTTTATTTCCGTGAGACATTTAGATTAACCACTCCATTTGTTGCTACGTTCACACAAAACAAAATGATAGTATAATCTTCTTCTACATGATGGGTGTTACCATATTACTTTCTGAAAGAAACACAATATTATTCACAATGTCATTGACAAGCGCATTATATATATAAATCCGGCATCCGCTAGCAATAATTCGTCTAAAGAATCTTAAAATTTTATCTAGCTAATTTGAAAGTAGATCAATAATCTTGAACATGTTCTTGTCCTCTAAGTAATTTTATTAGAAAACAAAGAGTATGATTGTAGCATGATGTAATGCCTCCTTCAAGGTCAAAACAAATTATTGCACTGAGTCGTCATTCTCTTTGTGCCTTGAAATGAAGATCCGATGGCATTATGCCCATGCCCGTGCATTATCTGCTTTGTGAGAAACGTTAACAAAATGATTGTCATTGCATTCTGTCGGAGATTCTATTCAGCTCACCAAATCTTCAAATGTTAATTTTGTGTTAATGCCTCCACTCCACTCTTTTGTCATTCAACTGTTATGCATTTAGCCATATCTTCCCTACAAAAAACCATTTATGTGCTATTCTCCTTTGTTTTGTAAACGGTTTCCCAGATAACCAATAATAAGTGCAACACAAGTTAGATGAAAAGAAATACAAAAGATAATTAAAATGGAATCACAGAATAATTAACAAGACACAGATTTACATGGTAAAACCTTAACAATGTGTCAAGGAAACATCCACAAGGAAAAATATCGGTATTCTTATTGCTCAGAGAAACTAATTACAACTTGGAAATAGTTGCTGCTCTTCAATTACAATTCATTACAATAATGACTTAGCCTTCAAAGTAGAAAGATATAAATAATATCTTCAACTTGTGTTGCACATAGAAAAAATCCAACTTTTATTTTTATTGCTTTTTTAAAAAAAAAAAATTCTTTATCTTTTATTTTAAATCTTTATCTTTTCTAAAAGGATTCCAAAGATAAGATTTTCCAAAGCTAAGACTTTGTTTTATTTCCCTTATCTTTCCAAAAGGTAAACTCTGCTTTCTTTCTAATTTTTTGTCATAATCTAACAATCTCCACCTTGAAAAAAATTTACCTGATACTTGCCCATGCCCATTTATCACCTTTTCTGCAAGCCAAGAGAAGTCAAACTCCACTTCAATTTCTCTAACCATACTGGTTTAGTCAACATTGTTGCACAATTTTCTAGTGTATGAACTTTCTCAAGAGCTACTTCACCTACATCAATAACATATCATACAAAATGATATTTAATCGCAATATGCTTAGTTCTATTGTGATAAGTTGGATTTTTAGTTAGATGTATAACACTTTGACTATCACAAAATACAATCACCTTGTCCTGTACTTTTCCAAACTAACCCAAAAGACCCTTCAACCAAATTGCCTCTTTGCAAACATGTGTGACAACCATATACTTTTCCTTATTTATGGATAAAGAAACTATTTCTTGAAGCTTTGACATCCAATAAATAGGTCTTCCTACAAGAGTAAAGACACAACCTGATGTATATCTCCTTTTATCCAAATAACCTACAAAATCTAAATCAACATAACCACAAAATGAACAACTACTACCATCAAAGGTGATACAATAATCAAATGTGCATCTAAGATACTGAAGCACCCATTTCACTACTACCCAATTCTCTTTACCTGGATTTTCCATGTATCTACTGACAACACCAACTGCATGTGAAATATTTAGTCTTGTACATACCATCACATACAGTAAACTTCCTATTGCATTAACATATGGTACATGAGACATATAATCCTTTTCTTCTTTATTACTAGGACATAAACTTGAAGACAAATTAAAATGAGAAGCTAAAGGGATATTTATTGGTTTCACACTCTTCAAATCAAATTTTATAAGGTTCTTCTCCACATACTTCTGCTACAATAACCAAAGTTTACCATGTTCCCTATCTCTATATATTTCCATGTTTGAAATTTTTTTTGCTACTCCTAGATCCTTCATATCAAAAGTCCTAGCCATATGAGCCTTTAACCCATTGATCTCAACTATGCTTTTTCTTACTAGAAGCATATCGTCAACATATAACACCAAGATAATGAATAAACCAATTTAAAAAATTTTAAAGTAAACACAATGGTCATAGTCACTCCTTGTAAAACTCTGGCTCACCATGAAGTAAGCAAACTTCTTGTACCATTGCCTAGAAGACTTCTTGTACCATTTCCTGGGAGACTCCTTTAGGCCATACAATGACTTCTTGAGTTTGCAAAAAAAAATTCTGTTGCAATCTTGAACAAAACCTTCTAGTTGTTTCATATATATCTCCTCATACAAATCTTAATGTAGAAACATTGTTTTAACATCTAGCTCTTGTAGATTTTCAACTTCTACTAGGTTTGATTTTATTAGAGAAGATTCATCAAATACATCTTTTCTTATGATGATTTTGTGAGTACTAGGATCCCACAATCTATATCCCTTAATTCCATCACCATAACCAACAAAGATATACTTCTTAGATTTGGGGTCTAATTTAAAACAACCCAAAACACATAAATGAATATAATCTATAATAACCTTACTTGCAGGACTCCCTGTTTTAAACTTTTGTCTAGATTGCTTCATTAACATAATGCTTGCAAAATTCAAATTTAAATATTTTTAATTTGGAAGTAACTTACGGTTTAAAAGTACCTTTAATCCTTTCTCGCTCATATGACCCAATCATTGATGCCATAAATGAGTAGATTCATTTTCTTCCTTAGATACCATTGCCAATTCATTTTCCACCTTGACTTGTAAATTTATAACCTCTAGAATCCAAGAAACCCAATGAAATTAAATTCTTTTTGAGTTTAGGTACATATCTTACATCTGTTAATGTCCTCACAACACCATTAAACATTTTAATCTTAATTCTCCCAATCCCAATAGTCTTACAAGAAACATTATTTCCCATAAGAAAAAAACTGCCATCAATAACTTGGTAAGATGAAAACCAATTCTTATGTGGAAACATGTGATTAGAAGGCACATAATCTAATAGCCATTCCTCATGATGATGTAAGGAATTATTAATAGATAAAACTTTATCAACCATACTTGAACTTGTCTCCACTAGATTTGCTTCCTTTTTGGAGTCATCATTGTCTTCTTTCCTCTTCCAACAATCTTTCTTGAAATGGCTTCATTTATTGCAGTACCAAGATTTTTCCCTTACCCTTTTTTTCTTTTGACTTAGATCTAGATGTTCCTGTTGGATCTTCCCCTTTTTCCTTGGATCAACCTCTAACCATCATTGCTTCATATGTTGAGGATTCTATGTAATATTTCCTCTACATCTCTTCAGACAACAAAGCTCCCACAACATAATCAAATTCAATAGTTTCAGTTGTGCTAAATCTAATAGAAGTGACTAAGTGATTCTATGATTCAGGAAATGAACACAATAACATAACTGCCTTGTCTTCATCTTTGAATTTTATACCCATACTAGCTAATTAACATATAAGAGTATTGAAAATATTTAAATGATCAATAATTTTTATACCTTCATTCACAAACTATACAGTTTCCTCTTCAAGTAGATCTAATTTTTCAAGGATTTTGTCATATAAAGACTCTCCATTTTACTCCATAAGATTGTAGTCGTGCATCCTCTCCAACAATATTAAAAAGAACATCATTTGCTAAACACAACCGAATTTTGCTCAGAACTTTTGTATCAAGATCCTCCCAATCATCATCTGTCATATTTACAAGTTTTTGATGCAAAGGACAAGATCCCTTGCATAAATCATAATCTCTAAACAACATAAACTTACTACTCAAAAATAAAATTTAAAAGAAATCCCCTCTACCCTTCAAATCACAAAAAAAAATCTCCATGTTATAGTGCATTCAAATCACATCTCCACACACAATAACATAACACAATATCATTTATTTATCAATGGAGATAATTACAAAATTTTACAAAGACCAATTAAGTCTCCCTCGCTCTCTTATGCACACTTTTTCAACACTCTTTTTGTGCAACATTTCACCCTTGGAACTTCCTTTCAATGACCTCCAATCTGCATTACTTTGCAGCCATCATCAAGTTACTTTGCAATGTTTAATTATTTGCATAGTTGTGCGACCTAGGAATTTATCCAATTTGCAAACAAATGTTATCCCTCTTCCTTTTTGCATTCATCATTCACCTTGTGCAGCCTTGAGTATTTTTTCTTTTTTTGTTGTGTAATTAATTTAAATCTTCATTTACATGATGTCCCCTTTGATGCCTTGAAATTTTGCTCCTCCCTTGCTTATGTGTAGCCCCTCACTGGCGTATATCTTTAAATCTGCATTTGTAATTTCTTGTCCATATGGTCCTCTTCCATGCAACCACTTAATTAACCTCTATTTGTTCTTCCAAATTGTAAAAATATCATAATCCTGATGCAACAGCCCCCTATGACTCCTTCCCCAACCTCTACGCAGTCCCCTTTACACCATCTTCAATAGCCTCTATTTTCTTTGTATATGATAGTTTTTATTTTGTTCAAAGGCTTGTGCCCCTTCATCTCCCCTATGGGACACATATCTATTGTCTCTTCTTGTTTAATATTTTTTTCCTCTCCAAATTCTTTCCTGGCATCCCTCAACCTTCCACACTAGTTCCATTATTTTCTTTTCTCTTTTTTAAATTTTAAAATAAAAACTTGAAGTTGTATGTGGATGCTCCCACATCAGACACACCCAATAAATATTTTGTGAGCATAGGCTCACAAAATAGAGCTGAGTAGCAGAAATTTACTCCTTCAAGTTGTGAACAACTTGAAGTACGCTCCCATGTTGAAATTGATACCTGTAATTTATTTCTTTGTTCTCTTCTTTAAGCATCTTTTCAAAACATTCTTCA